>CM069141.1:45596016-45691016 GCA_035221665.1 Okamejei kenojei
AAAGGCTTTCTTTACCACCCTATCTACATGCGATTCCACCTTCAGGGAACTATGCACAGTTATTCCTAGATCCCTCTGCTCCACAGCATTCCTCAATTCCCTACCATTTACCATGTACGTCCTATTTTGATTTGTCCTGCCAAGATGTAGCACTTCACACTTATCAGCATTAAACTCCATCTGCCATCTTTCAGCCCACTTTTCCAAATGGCCCAAATCTCTCTGTAGACTTTGAGAATCTACTTCATTATCCACAATACACCTATCTTAGTATCATCTGCATACTTACTTATCCAATTTTCCACCCCATCATCCAGATCATTGATGTACATGACAAACAACAGTGGACCCAACACAGATCCCTGAGGCACCCCACTGGTCACCGGCTTCCAACCTGACAAACAGCCATCCATCCACCATTACTCTCTGACATCTCCCATTCAGCCACTGTTGAATCCATCTTGCTACTCCGCCATTAACACCAAAGATTGAACCTTCTGAACCAACCTTCCATGGGGAACCTTGTCAAAGGCCTTACTGAAATCCATATAGACAACATCCACTGCTTTACCCTCATCAATTTCCCTAGTTACCGCTTCGAAAAAATTCAAGGTTTGTCAAACATGACCTTCCAGGCACAAAATCCATGTTGACTGTTCCTGATCAGACCCTGTTTATCCAGATGCTTATATATATTATCTCTAAGTATCCTTTCCATTAATTTGCCCACCACTGACGTCAAACTAATAGGTCTATAATTGCTAGGTTTATTCTTTGAACCCTTTTTAAACAATGGAACAACATGCGCAGTACGCCAATCCTCCGGCACTATTCCCGTTTCTAATGACATTTGAAATATTTCTGTCATAGCTCCTGCTATTTCTACACTAACTTCCCTCAATGTCCTAGGGAATATCCTGTCAGGACCTGGAGACTTATCCACCTTTATATTTTTCAAAAGTGTCAGTACTTCCTCCTCTTTGAATCTCATCGTTTTCCATAGCTACTCTACTTTTTTCCCTTACCTCACAGAGTTCAATATCCTTCTCCTTGGTGAATACCGAAGAAAAGAAATTGTTCAATATCTCCCCCATCTCTTTTGGCTCTGCAGATAGCTGTCCATTCTGGTTCTCTAATGGTCCAATTTTATCCCTCGTTATCCTTTTGCTATTAATATAGCTGTAGAAACCCTTTGGATTTACTTTCACCTTTCTTGCCAAAGCAACCTCATATCTTCTTTTAGCCTTCTAATTTCTTTCTTAAGATTCTTTTTACATTCTTTATACTCCTCTAGCACCTCATTTACTCCATGCCTCCTATAATTATTGTAGATATCTCTCTTTTTTCGAAACAAGTGTCTAATTTCCCTTGAAAACCATGGCTCTTTCCAATTTTTACTATTTCCTTTCAACCTAACAGGAACATAAAGATTCTGTACTCTTACAATTTCCCCTTTAAATGTCCTCCATTTCTCTTCTACATCCTTCCCATGAAACAAAGTGTCCCAATTCACTCCTTTAAAATCCTCATGCATTCCCTCAAAGTTAGCCTTTCTCCAATCAAAAATCTCCACTCTAGGTCCTGTTCTGACTCGCTCCATAATTATATTGAAACTAATGGTATTGTGATCACTGGTCCCGAAGTGCTCACCAACGCATACTTCCGTCACCTGTCCTGCCTCATTTCCTAACAGGAGGTCCAGCACTGCCCCTTCTCTGGTTGGTACCTCTATGTACTGCTGCAAAAAACTATCCTGCACACATTTTACAAACTCCAAACCATCCAGCCCATTTACAGAATGTGTTTCCCAGTCTATTTTTGGGAAATTGAAATCTCCCACAATCACTACCTTGTGCTTACTACTAATATCTGCTATCTCCTTACATATTTGCTCTTCCAATTCTCGCTCCCATTTGGCGGTCTATAGTACACCCCTAAAAGTGTTGCTACACCGTTCCCACTTCTCAGTTCCACCCAAATAGCCTCCCTAGACGAACCCTCTAATCTATCCTGCCAAAGCACTGCTGTAATATCCTCTCTGACAAGCAATGCAACACCTCCCCCTCTGGACCCTCCAATTCTATCACCCCGGAAGCAACGAAATCCTGGAATATTTAGTTTCCAATCACAGCCCTCCTGCAACCATGTTTCACTGATTGCCACAACATCATATTTCCAGGTGTCAATCCAGGCTCTTTCATCCACCTTACTTACAATGCTCCTAGCATTAAAATATGCACATTTTAGAAACCACCATCCCTTATTCTCTGTCTATTATCTTTTTCATCTTTCTCGCCTACATTTTGGGTCCGAGTGCTTCCCTTCTCTGCCTCTTGCCCCACACCCTGTCCCCTAGCCCCCTCTACCCGAGTCCCTCCCCCCAGCCTTTCTAGTTTAAAGTCTCCCCAGTAGCCTTTGCAAATCTCCCTGCCAGGATATTGGTCCACCTCGGGTTCAAGTGCAACCCGTCCTCTGCGTACAGATCATGCCTTCCCCAAAAGAGGTCCCAGTGATCAAGAAACTTGAATCCCTGCCCACTGCACCAGTCCTCAGCCATGCATTTATCCTCCACCTCATTTCATTCCTACTATCACTGTCACGCGGCACAGGCAGTAATCCTGAAATCGTTACCCTTTTGGTCCTTCTCATTAACTTTCCCCCCAACTCCCTAAATTCTCCCTTCAGGACCTCGTCACTTTTTCTGCCTATGTCATTGGTACCTATCTGCTATGTGTACCACAACATCGGGCTCCTCCCTCCCTTATCAGAATCTTTTGGACACGTTCTGACACATGCGAGACCCTGGCACCAGGGAGGCAAACTACCATCCGGGTCTCCCGACTGCGTCCACAGAATCGCCTATCCGACCCCCTAACTATAGAGTCCCCTATTACAATTGCCCTCCTCTTTTTGCTACCCTTCTGAGCATCAGGGCCGGTCTCTGTGCCGGAGGCCCGGCCGCTGTTGCTGCCCCCAGCTAGGCTGTCCCCTCCAATCGTACTCAAACCCGAGTACCTATTTTCCAGTTGCACGGTCACAGGGGTACTCTCTAGCCCCTGCCTCTGCCCCTTGCCCTTCCTAACTGTGACTCAACTGTCTGCCCCCTGTGGTCTGGGAGTGACTACCTCCCTGTAGCTCCTCTCTATGACCTCCTCACTCTCCCTGACCAGACGGAGGTCATCGAGCTGCTGCTCCAGGTTCCTAACACAGTCCTTTAGGAGCCCCATCTCAACACACCTGGCGCAGATGTGGACGTCTGGAGGGCAGGAGATCAGTGTCTGGAGATCAGTGTGTCCATACACCATTATATACGTAAATACACACATGAATGAATAAATTTGGAAGAGAATGGGCTAATGAGGGTCAGTCAGCATGGTTGCCGGGGGTGGTGGTGGAGGCAATTCAATTCAATTCAAATTTAATGTCATTGCACAGATACAAGCATGGGTACAACGAAATGCAGTTTAGTGTCAGTACGTAGTGATAGCAATGTTTAGATAAATACAGATAAATAAATACAGATGTGGGAATCTATCGGCGGGACTCCGAGTTCAGCAGTGTGATGGTGTTATTGTAGAAGCTATTCCTCATCCTGCTGGTGCGGGACCTGAGGCTCCTGTACCGCCTCCCCGATGGTAGGAGGGCAAACAGTCCATGGTTAGGGTGGGAGGGGTCCTTGATGATCTTCCCAGCCCGTCTCAGACACCGTTTTCGGTGGAGGGCATCCAAAGCAGGGAGCGGGGCACCGATGATGTGCTGGGCGGTTTTTCACCACCCGTTGTGGTGCCTTCCTGTCTGCTACGGTGCAACTGCTGCACCATACCGTAAAGCAGGTGGTCAGGATGCTTTCGATGGTACAGCGGTAGAAGTTGGTCAGGATCTGGGGGGACAGGTGGGCTTTTTTGAGCCTCCTCAGGAAGTAAAGGCGCTGCTGCGCCTTTTTGACCAGCTTGGAGGTGTTGAGGGACCAGGACAGATCCTCCGAGATGTGTACCCCGAGGAATTTGTAGTTGGAGACCCGCTCCACCTCAGTCCCGTTTATATGGATGGGGGTGTGTCTGCCCCCTCTGTTCTTCCTGAAGTCGACAATGATCTCCTTCGTCTTTTGGGAGTTAAGGACGAGGTTGTTATTGGCACACCAGGTTGTCAGGTGCTGGACCTCCTCCCTGTAGGCTGACTCGTCGTTATCGCTGATCAGTCCTACCACCGTGGTGTCGTCGGCAAATTTTATGATGGCGTTGGAGCTAAACTTAGGGATGCAGTCATGGGTGAAGAGAGAGTAGAGGAGAGGACTGAGCACACAGCCCTGTGGCACGCCAGTGTTCAGTGTTATAGTGGAGGAGGTGAGGTTGTTGATCCTAACAGACTGGGGTCTGTTAGTGAGGAAATCCAGTGTCCAATTGCAGAGGGGAGATGCCAAGACCGCTGAGTTTGGTGATCAAGCTAGCGGGTATGACAGTGTTAAAGGCGGAACTGAAGTCGATGAACAGCAGCCTGATGTAGGTGTTATTGCTGTCCAGGTGGGTCAGGGCAGAGTGTAGGGCCGCAGATATGGCGTCTTCTGTTGACCTATTGGTCCGGTAGGCAAACTGATGGGGGTCCAGTGTGGGGGGGAGGCTGGCTTTGAGGTGAGCCAAGATCAGCCGCTCAAAGGCAGGTATGATAGTGACGTTTAGGAGGCTTTTGGATAGGCAATTGGATATGGAGGGATATGCATTACGTGCACGCAGATAAGATTTGGTCTTGGTATCATGTCCCAGCACAGACATTGTGGGCCGAAGGGCCTGAATCTGTGCTGTACTGTTCTGTGGCTCAGCTGCCCCCTCTGCTGTTCTCTCCCCCAGCACCGGAGTAAACGTTGGGAATGATGTCGCATGACTCCCTAATACGGGAGCGGAAGGAGAAGGCATTGGCCATCGCGAGGGAAGCCCATCGGGGAGGTAAGATCCCTCAGACGGGGCGGCACGTGGCTCAGCGGTAGAACCACCGCCTCGCAGCGCCAGAGACACGGGTTCAATCCTGACCTCGGGTGCTGTCGATACGAAGTTTGTCTGTTCTCCCTGTGACCGCGTGGGTTTTCTCCGGGTGCCTCCCACACTCCAAAGACATGCAGGTTAATTCGCTTCTGTAAATTATCCCTAGTGTGTAGTGCACGGGGATCGCTGGTCGGTGTGGGCCGAAGGGCCTGTTTCCGCGGTCTAAAGTAAAGTGTAAGGGGTCGGTCATTCACGGCACAGGGGTTGATCGAGGGGAGATAAGGAGCCATTCAGCTCATCTCATCCATGCCTCTACTCCGTTCAATCAAGGCTAATCTATCTTTCCCTCTCAACCCCGTTCTCCTGCCTTCTCCTCATAACTTTTGACGCCCTTACTAATCAAGAACCTGTCAATCTCCACCTTAAATATACTCATTGACTCGGCCTCCACAGCCGTCTGTGGCAATGAATTCCACACCCTCTGACTAAAGGAATTCTTCCTTGCCTCCCCCTCTCTTGATCCACACCCTCCAAATGTCCTGGGTGGAGATGTTGCCCAGTCCATACCGTCGGGATACATCGCAACTTTGATTGGGAACAGCTCTGCCCAAGGCCGCACGAAATGGCCGCAAGAGTTGTGGATGTTGCCCAGTCCATCACACAGACCAGACTCCCCACCATCGACTCCATCAACACTGCACGCTGCTCCGGGAAAGGCTGCCGACATAATCAAAGGCTAGGCCCTGACCCACCCCGGTCATTTCTCCTTCTCCCCACTCCCGTCCGGCAGAAGGTACAGAAGCTTGAAAGCGCGCACCAGCAGACTCAGGAGCAGCTTCTTCCCCTCTGTTATCAGGCGTCTGAACGGCAACTCTGCCGCTGCACCAGTAAAGCTCGGCATGCTGAGAGTTTCCTGCATTTCTGTGTTGATTTCAGGTTTGGGTGCCACTCAACCACCTCTGGTTCCTGCCATTAAGTTGTCTTCTCCATCCTCTACCCCCTCCGTGTTTTTCAGCAATAGTGCAACTTGACCTGGGCAAGAAGGTGAGTGTTCCCCAGGACCTGATGATGGAGGAACTCTCCCTCTTCTCCAACAAGGGATCCAAGATGTTCCAGATGAGGCAGAAGAGAGTTGACAAGTTTACGGTGGAAGGGGTAGGAGGAGCGGCAGCAAGGAGTGGCCTCGGCGGCATGAACGCTGCGGGATATCCTGACCCGGGACACATGGTAAACCAACGCCTCCGTCAGGATCATTGACTGGGCTCATGAGGAGGTTGGGGGGGGGGGGGGGGGGGGGGGCGTAAAGGATTGGTGGTCCCTGAGTGGAGAAACATCTGTGGTCCCAGGGTGGAGAAAGATCCATGGTCACTGGGTGAAGATCAATGAACCCAATCTCCAGGAGATTGATGGTTACTGGGTGGAGAGACATCAATGGACAGATGGAGGAAGACCAATGGTCCCTGGGTGCAGGAAGAACAGTGGTCCCAGTGTGGAGGAAGGTTGGTGGTTCCTCGGTAGAGGAGGATCTATGGGCGCAGGGTGGAGCAGATCAATGGTCCATGGGTGGAGACCAACGGTGCCTGGGTGGATGAAGATCAGTGGTTCCAGTGTGGAGGAAGATCGATGGTCCCGAGGTAGAGGAAGATCCATGGTTCCAGGGTAGAGAAAGACCATTGGACCCTATGTGGAGGAACATTGATGGTCCCAGGGAAATGTTGGTTTTTAGTCTATGGAACCATCAGCAAACATTTTATGAATGCGGTAAACCATGTTACCATCTGGGAACTAGAGAGGCAACTTTTTCGCACAGGGTGTATGGAACGGGCTGCCAGAGGAGGTCGTTGAGGCAGGTATTATAACAACAAGACACTTGGACAAGAAATCTAGCAATCCCCACTTTGAAAATACCCAATGACATTGTATCCTCTTCCATCTGTATCAATGAATCCCATAGAATCACCATCCTCTGGTTGAAGAAATTCCTCCTCATCTCCATTCTAAAGGAACGTAGTTTTATTCTGAGGCTGTGCCCTCTGGTCCTAGATTCTCGCATTAGTGGAAACATCCTCTCCACATCCACTCTATCCAGGCCTTTCAATATTCGGTAGGTTTCAATGAGGTCCCCCCCCCCCATCCTTCTAAGCAGCGAGTACAGCCCAATGCCGTTAAACGCTCCTCGTACGTTAACCCAGTCATCCCTGTTTAGTTGCGCCGGGGAGGCGAGGGGCATGCACCATGTCTCACAACAGGCGACACGGCTGCCACATTTCAGCGCCAGGGGCCCGGGTTCCATCCTAACTGCGGGTTCTGTCTGTACGGAGTTTGAAAGTTGTCCCTGTTACCGTGTGGGTTTTCTCCGGGTGCTCCAGTTTCCTCCCACACTCCAAAGATGTCCGGGTGCGTGGGCCAATTGGCTTAGGTAAAAATTGTACTCTGTCCCTAAAGTGTGGGCTAGTGCTAGTGTACGGAGTGATCGCTGGTCGGCACGGACACGTTGGGCCGGAGGGCCCGTTGTCGCGCTGTATCTCTAATCTGAACTAAACTAAAACACCCCTGTCGTTGCCTCATATCTCAAACGCTGCTTCCCTGCTCCGTCAGAACGCTGATGGGATGAAGGAGAACTACCGGTCGGAGGTCCACATCGCCCATCCCGGCAAGCATCCTGGCCCGGCCACCGCCCCAAAACCCTTCGGCAGGCTCTCCGCGGCCAAGAACATCAACGTCGTGCTGAACCCCAGCATCATCGCTCCAGGTTACGACCGCCCGTACCGCAATGGTCCCAGGGTGGAGACCAATGGTCCCAGGGTGGAGATCAATGGCCCTTGTGTAGAGACCAATGGTCCCAGGGTGGAGATCAATGGCCCTTGTGTAGAGACCAATGGTCCCAGGGTGGAGATCAATGGCCCTTGTGTAGAGACCAATGGTCCCAGGGTGAAGGTCAATGGCCCTTGTGTAGAGACCAATGGTCCCAGGGTGGAGATCAATGGCCCTTGTGTGGAGACCAATGGTCCCAGGGTGGAGATCAATGGCCCTTGTGTGGAGACCAATGGTCCCAGGGTGGAGATCAATGGCCCTTGTGTGGGAACCTATGGTCCCAGGGTGGAGATCAATGGCCCTTGTGTAGAGGACCAATGGTCCCAGGGTGAAGGTCAATGGCCCTTGTGTGGAGACCATGGTCACCAGGGTGAAGGTCAATGGCCTTGTGTGGAGGACCAATGGTCCCAGGGTGGAGATCAATGGCCCTTGTGTGGAGACCAATGGTCCCAGGGTGGAGATCAATGGCCCTTGTGTGGAGACCAATGGTCTCAGGGCAGAAGGGAAATCAATGGTTAATGGCTGGAAAAGACCTATGGTCCCTGGGTGGAGGAAATTGATGGTACCAGGATGGAAGAGATAGATGGTTCCACGGTGGAGGGGACTCAATGGCCTCTAGGTGGAGGAGATATATTGTCCCAGAATGGAGGGGGATAAATTCTCCTTGTGTCAAAGGTGCCAAGGTGTAAGAATATCAATGGTCCCTGAATGGAGCAGATCAATGGTCCCAGGGTGGAGGAGATAGATGGTCCCTGGGCAGAGGAGATAGATGGTCCCAGGATGGAGGGGAAAGAATTGTCCTTGGTGTAGGATTATCAATGGTCCCAGGGTGGAATGGAATTAGTGGTCCCTGGGTGGAGGAGATAGATGGTCCCAGAGTGGAGGGGAATACATTGTCCTAGGGTGGAAGTCATTTTTGTGACAAGGTTCTAGGCATATCAGTGGTCCCTGGAAGGAGGAAGAGCAGTGGTCCCTGGAAGGAGGAGGGGCAATGGTCCCTGGGTGGAGATGGATGATTACAGAGGGGAGGAGATATGTGATCGCAGGGTGGAGGGGAATCAATGGTCCATTGTGTGGAGGAGACCATTGGTCCCTCGGTGGAGATCAATGGTTCCTTGGGTCGAGGATGGTCTCAATTGCCAAGATTATCAGCCTAAAGACGGGTCCCGTCCCAAAACATCACCTATCCACATTCTCCAGAGATGCTGCCTGATCCACTGTTACTCCAGCACTTTGGTTCCTTTTTTCCGTAACCCAGCGTCTGCAGTTCCTGGCGTCCACATCTGGATTTAATGGTCCTCTGTCCTTGACTCTCCAGGTTACTCCGGTCCGCTGAAGGAAATCCCACCAGAGAAGTTCAACATCACGGCCATCCCAAGGTCATACCAGTCGCCCTGGACAGATGCGCTGGGGTACCAGGACCATCTCGTCGACATAATGATCAACCAGCTTCCAGAAGCCCCTCCGAACCCCAAGCTCCAAACCTATCGATGCTTCAACAGGTAAGTGTCGGGGAGCTGGGCGGGGGGAGTGGAGAGGGGGGGGGGGGGGGGTCCAATATGGCCACTCCTGGATTTTCAGTCCAGTCCACTTTTGGCACCCTGTATAGGAAACAGCTGTCAAGCTGGAAGGGGCGCACAGATTTAGTTTAATTTAGAGATACAGCATGGAAACAGGCCCTTTGGCCCACTGAGTGCCCTAAAACATCACCTACACATGTTTTCCAGAGATGCTGCCCGACCCGCTGAGTTACTCCAGCACTTTGTGTCTATCTTTAGTACAAGCCCAGAAGACAAAGGGGGTAGAATTAGGCCATTCGGCCCATTGAGTCTACTCCGCCATTTGATCATGGCTGATCTATGTTTCCCTCTCAGCCCCACTCTCCTGCCTTCTCCCCGCAACCTTTAACACCCTTACTAACCAACAGCCTGTCGACCTCCGCGTTAAAAATACCCAATGACTTGGCCTCCACAGCCGTCTGTGGCAGATTCACTACCCTCTGGCTAAAGAAATTCCTCCTCATCTTTCTAAAGGTACATCCTTCTATCCTGTGAACAGTAGAGGGCGTACCTTCAAGGTGAGAGGGGCAAAGATGTGCAGGGTATGTTTTTTTTACACACAACGTGTTGCCAGAGGTGGTGGTGGAGGCAGATATGACTGCAGAGATAAAGAACTGCAGATTCTGGATTTCTAAAAAAGACACAAAGTGCGGGAGTAACTCATCGGGTCAGGCCGCATCTCAGAAGAACGCAGATAAGTGAAGTTTCAGGTCTGGCCCCTCCTTCAATAGTGGTCAAGGGGCTTTTGGATAGGCACGTGGATACGTAGGGAATGGAGGGATATGGATCACCTGCAGGCAGATCAAATTAGCACTGCATACTGAGGGCCAAAGGGCCGAGTCTAAGTAACCTGCATTCCTTCCCCTCCCCTCACTCCTTCCCCAGCCTTGTCATCCTGCCAGTTCCACTGTTCACATCCTTGTATCCCTCTTGTTATCACACCTTCCCCAACCAACATTCCTGAGGTCATCTGTTGCCTTCCCCGATTTGGGCTCCGACCCAAAACGTCCTATTGTTTTTCTCCAGAGATGCTGGCTAACTCCAGCATCTTTGAGTTACTCCAGCACTTTGTGTCCATCTTCTGTACTGTTGTAGTCATGCAGCTCGGAAACAGGCCCTTCAACCCCACTTACCCACTCCAACTGTACTGATCTATGGTCTATGACCCTCTTAAATCTTTCCTCTCGCACCGCAAGCCTGTGCCCTCTAGTTTTACAAGCCTCTACCCTGGGGAAAAAGACCGTGAGTGTTCACGGTAATATCAGAATATTTTATTCAGATGTAATTCATTAAACATATGGCTCTTCTGTACAGGGCCCAGGGCCAACATTTAAACTCTGGTTTATTCTGGGCTGAAGTGACTTCACTACAGTACCATGTAATGAATACATGATCCAAGTTAGACCCAAGTGCATAAATAGTGTTGCTAACTCACTAATAATCCTTTACTGGAGCTCCCCTTTGCAGGGGGAAAGCACGGAGCCCGTGCTGACCACAAATGACCCTGGGCGATGTGACCTCCCCCCAAGAATTCGATGGGCCGAATGGCCTCATTTTGCCCATTTACTTTAGACTTTTACTTCAGAGTTACGCCACGGAAAAAGGCCCCTCGGCCCGCCGTGTCCATGCCGACTACACTAGCAGTATCCCACACAGCAGGGACAATTGACAGAAGCCAATTCACCTACAATCCTGTACAACGTTGGGATGTGGGAGGAAATGGGAGCACCCGGATAACATTCACACGGTCACACAGAGAACGTACAAACTCCTTACAGACAGCATCCAAGGTCAGGATTCAGCCCGGGTCCCTGGCGCTGTGAGGCAGTGGATCTATCCCTCTGCGACTGTATTGCCCCAATCAATGACCTTAAAGTCAGGAGCCTTGGTGGGCCAAAGGGCCTGTTCCTGTGCTGTATGAGTCTAGGGTCAGTAGACACTTGGTGGGCCAAAGGGCCTGTTCCTGTGTTGTACAATTCTATGGTTAGTACAGGCACAGTGGGCTGAAGGGCCTATTGGTGCGCTGTATGGCCCCACGGTTAATACTGGTATGGTGGGTCGAAGGACCTGTTCATGTACTGCATGACTCTATGGCTAGTACAGGTATGTTGGACCAAAGGGCCAGTTCTTGTGCTGTGCAACTCTAGCGTTAGTACAAACTCAGTGGGCTGAAGGGCATGGCTGTGTGCTATCCGATAATACAGGGATAATACAGGTACAGTGGGCTGAATGGTCCATTCCTGTGCAGTATGACTAGGGTTAGTACAGGCACATTGGGCTGAAGGGCCTGCTTGTGTGCTCGATGACTCTGTTAGTACAGGCACATTGGGCTGAAGGGTCTGTTTGGGTACTGTCTGACTAGGGTTAATACAGACATGTTGGGCCAAAGGGCCTGTTCCTATGCTGAGCTACTCCATGGTTAGCATAGGTGTGTTGGGCTGAAGGGCCTGCACTGTCCCAGTGGGGCTGAGTTCTGTTCCCTGTGCTGTTCCAGAGCTGCCATCCCGTTTGGAGGCTGTGGGAGTCTGTTCGCAGTGCCGGACCTGGAGAACATGGAGACGCCGGAGGAAGCCGTGGCCCCGGACGTCAGCCGCCTCACCAACAGGCCCAGCTTCAACCGCCGGGCCCGCGGCTGGACCGGGCCACCCCTGCCCGAGTCCGCCGAACTCTGAGCAGGAAACACCGCCGGGAACAGAGGGGTGATGGTGCGATAGTGAGGGAGAGGCCCACACTCTCTCACACATTCACATATGTATTCCTGGTCACTCACTCCCCTCCCCATCACACACTCCCTATTCCTCTTTCACACCCACTTACTTTCTCTCACACTTTCATACACTCACTACCCCTCACACACACCCCCCCTCTCACACTCCCCCTATACACTGACAGCACATACCTCTGTAATCCCCTCCACACTTTCCTACCACGTTAACTCAACGCTATTGCCCTGCACTGCCAAACACTTAAGAGTCAACCTAACACATATTAAATAATCATAGTCTTCACCAGAGAAACTTTAGTTTCACGTTGCTCTTGGAATGTGACAGTCACTCGCACCGTGTTCCTGCCGCTCAGGTAAGAAAGAACTTGCCAGTGACGGAATTCACAAATCGCCATAAAAATCTGTAACGGTTAATAAAATTTTGCAGATACAAAACTTCAGATGCTGCAATCTTGGGCAAAACGACAAAGTGCTGGAGTAACTCAGCGGGTCCGGTAGCATCTCTGGAATACATGGATAGGTGATGTTTTGGGTCTGGACGCTTTAGACTTGAGAGATAGTGCGGCAGCAGACCTTTCGGCCAAGTCTGCGGTGACCAGCGATCCCCCAGCACCATCCCACACACTAGGGGCAATTTTCGGTTTCTTACTTAAGCCAATTAACCTACAAACCTGCACATCTTTGGAATGTGGTAGGAAACCCACGCGGTCACATGGAGAATATACAAACTCCGTACAGACAGCACCCGTGGTCAGGATCGAACCTGGGTATCAGTCGCTGTGAAGCAGTGTCAGTGTGTTGCCCACAATCTCATGACCCGACACCCCACCTCCCTCACCCATCACTCCTGTGATCACCGACCTAATGGGTGCCGGTTGATAGAACGGCCTAATGTACACACAAGGAATTGCAGATGCTGGTTTAGCAAAAAAAAAGACACAAAGTGCTGGAGTAACAGTGGGTCCGGCAGCATCTCTGTTGAACATGGATAGGTGACATTTCGGGTCAGGACCCTTCTTCAGACTGATTGTAGTTGGGACACACGGTCACTGAAAAAATATGCAAACTTCATACACACACGCGGACACACACAACGTACGCACGCAAACACACGCACCTAGACACACGCACGCAGACACACACAGACACGCACGCACACACACACGCAGACACACGTACGCAGACACAAACACACACAGAGGCAGGCAGACGCACACGCACGCACACACACACACACACGCACGCAGACACACACACGCACACACAAAGACAGAGGCAGGCAGACGCACGCACGCAGACACACACACACACACACACACATAAAGAGGCAGCAGGGTTCATACACTTGGAACAGCCATAATTTCAAGGACTTTCAAGGTAAAAAAAATCCCATTTTCAAGAACCAATATCCAGGAAACTTTGATGTTTAATCAGAGACGTATATAAATTGCTTGGTATTGGATGATTTGATTCTGTACCAAATAAAAGTAAGTGCGAAGGTTGGCTGGTCACCGTGTAAGATTTGATTGAAAATCATGTTTTGCACCCCTCTGGTGCAAAGAACACTGCAGAAAAATCATCGTTCAACTCAACGTTCCTTTGAAGTTATGAACCATTGATATAGCCCGAATTATAGCCAAATGCCCATTGGAATTTGGAGCCGAGACCTTGTTTTCTGTTGCGTTACTTGTGTGCTCTGATGTACAGACACTGATTTTCAGGGAAACCTGAGAAGGTGATCAGTCAATCCATTAGTCTGGGTTGCACAGAACGACACTAAACTACATAATAATTACACACAAGATGGTTAACTGGTCTATATTTGTACTTCAATAGCACTGATGAGCCATTTTCTCATCTCTTAGTTCTTCAATCTGAAACCATGATAATGGAAAACTGCTTTTTAACCAGTCCCTACAAACCTGTACTGTCCCTGCCTGCTTCAGTCTCCACTATTGTCCCTGTACCCAAAAAGACAAGGATTGCTGGTCCTAATGACTACAGGCCTGTCGCACTGACCTCTGTAGCCATGAAGACCCTTGAAAGACTTGTGCTATCCCAGCTGAAAAAATATCACAAAACTCCCCCCCCGCCCACCCCCCCACCCCCACCCCCCCCCCTCCCTGCAGGACCCTCTGCAGTTTGCATATCGGGCCAATAGATCAGTGGATGATGCAGTCAACCTGGGTCTGTACTTCATCCTCCAGCACCTAGACCGCTAGGGGACCTATGCAAGGATTTTGTTTGATTTTAGCTCTGTATTCAACACCATTGTGCCAGAGCTACTACACTCCAAACTCTCCGAGTTGACTGTGCCTGAACCCCTCTGTCAGTGGATCACCAACTTCCTGAGACAGGAAGCAGCATGTGAGGCTGGGAAAGCACATCTCGGACCCGCAAACACTCAGCATAGGAGCACCGCAAGGCTGCGTACTCTCTCCCCTCTACTCTCTCTACACCAACGACTGCACCTCCACAGACACCTCTGTCAAGCTTCTCAAGTTTGCGGACGACACAACCCTGATTGGACTGATCCAGGATGTGGAGGAATCTACTGACAGGAATTGTCACAGCTGGCGTCCTGGTGCCGTAGCAACAACCTAGAGCTCAATGCTCTTAAGACAGTGGAATTGATTGTAGACTTTAGGAGAGCTCCCCCTCCTCACTTACCCACTCACCTCATCAAAAAACATCACCACACAGTCACATCTGTGGAGTCCTTTAAGTTCCTGGGAACCATCATCTCCAAGGACCTTAAGTGGGGGGCATCTCTGAGCCCTCACTGCCCACAAACTCTTTGAATCATTTCCCTCTGGAAGTGAGGGGGGGAGAGAGAGAGAGAGAGAGAGAGAGAGAGAGAGAGAGAGAGACAGAGAGAGAGAGAGAGAAGACAAGAGAGAGAGAGAGAGAGAGGAGAGAGAGAGAGAGAGAGAGAGAGAGAGAGAGAGAGAGAGAGAGAGAGAGAGAGAAAGAGAGAGAGAGAGAGAGAGAGAGAGAGAGAGAGAGAGAGAGAGAGAGAGAGAGACATTATGAGCCCTGGGCAGGCAGACACACACACACACACACACCGAGGCAGGCAGACACACACAGACACACACACGCACGCAGGCAGACACACTCACACAGGTGGCTCCCGCGGTCATGATCGAGCCTGGGTCACTGGCTCTGTGAGGCAGCGGCTCTATCTGAAAGGCAGCATTAAATAAACTAGACTCCAAAGCCATTTAAAAAGATGAACCTTTATAAGTGTAAATGACCAATAAATGTTAGCACAGTGTTATTGGTGACTGATCATTATCTTTGCGCCGGGCATTAGACTTGGCCCAAACTAACCATCTCCACACTAGCTACAGGTCCACCACCGATTTTACCGCAACTGGTGTTCTGGCACCTCCTTTAATCCGGAGAAAATTACAAGCGCGCTCTAGAGCACCTCCCCCCTCCCGAAACTGCCGCCTAGGCCGGGTGAGGGGGGGCAATCTCTACCCCATCGGGACTTCCGTGGCCGCTTCGCAGGTCAAATGTTAGCCGCCCCCCCCCCCACCACCAGCTTAGGCAAGGCCGTGGTCCAGCAACATGGATAAACCGGCAAAGCTGTGGATCTAACAGTGTTGTGAAATTGGTGGTTGACCTGTACAGCCATACACAATTGCAATGCCGCACGCATTCAGGGGCGGAGACACTGGGAGGGGGAAGTGTCTGAGGCTGGAGGTGAGGAATACAAACTGGGACAAGGTTTTTTTGGTAGGCGGATGGTGTCTCAGTGTGTGACGTTGAGAATTAAATTTGTTAGCAGTGGGGCAGTCGCACACCAGAGGCAGCTTCAGGGTTCTCCCCTGCCTGAGAACAGTCGGAGATTAGCTTAGTTTAGAGATACAGCATGGACACTGGCCCTATGGGCCACCAAGCCATCACCCTTCACACACGAGTTCCATGGTCTCCCACTTTCTCATCCACTCCCCGCACACTAGGGGCAATTTGGGGCAGCACAGTGGCACAGCACCGGAGGCCTGGGCTCCATCCCGACCTCAGCTGCTGTCTGTGTGTGAGCTGCCCGTTCTCCCTGTGACCACGTGGGTTTTCTCCGGTTTCCTCCCACATTCCAAAGACGTGCAGGTTGTAGGTCAATTGGCTTCTGAAAAACTAATGGATGGGTGATCGCTGGTCGGCGTGGACCCGGTGGGCCGAAGGGCCTGTTTCCACGGTGTATCTCTAAAACGACAAACTTTACAGACGGCCAATTATCCTACAAATCTGCGTGTCTTTGGAGACGTGGGAGGAAACCTTAGCAAAACCCACGCAGGGAGAACGGCAAACTCCACACACACACACACACAGCACCCGCGGTCAGGATCAAACCCGGGACTCTGGCACTGTGAGGCAGCGGCTCCACCCGCTGCACCACCCATTCTATTGAGAGAGCTGCAGTGAGGGGAATTAATAGATGTTTTGGATTCAATACACACAGGTCTTTTGACATTTCCAATGTAAAACGCAGCACCATAATTGCAACCCCGGCCTCTCCCGCTCCCTGGGATCTGAAGCCCACCTCCGCGGGCACGGGACAGAAGGGAGCAGAGGACAAAAGCACGCACTATACACCCAACCCCCCCCCTTCCCAAACATGCTGACCACACCCAGGCAACGGTTAAGAACCGATTACCGCTGTACTGCTGAAGTCTCCGATGATAGGTGTGTTTATTATTCTTTCATCGAACAGAAGCTTTTACCACTGGCCTCAGCGACCACAATGTTTGTTACTCTTTGCTGGAGGCAGTGTCCAATGGAGATACGCTCCCTCTGCTCCCTCCGGGCTATCCACAAACATTTACGAGCCTGACCCTCATCAGCGTCCCACAGCTCAGGCGATCAGAATCTCCCACACAGTTTCCCAGCAGCTGAGACTTGGAAGTGGCGTTGTTGGCTGCCTGTGTCTCACCATCTACCGTGGCCTTTGGGGAAATGGGGGCCAAAGAGGGGACAGGTTCAGATAAGCAGGGGGCTCATCCCCAAGAGGCTGGGAGACATCTTCCCAAGTAGAGTCTGGGGCAGGGTCTTTCTCCAGGAGATGTTAATCCAGAAACCAAGCACAGGTCAGACGCAGCCCAACTCCTGTCTTCACCAACAGCTCTTGAGAACCGACATTTACACCTTCTTAAGATAGGACCAGAGAAATAAAAACTAGACTCACTAATTTCCTTAACGTACAAAAAACGAGCACAGCTGGAATGGTCGGGGGCTTTGCAAACGGGCCTCTCGTCGGCCGTGGGAATCTCTGGTTTGTCACCGCCGCTCGGCACCAGGGGCTGGCAGGGACATGAGGAGGGGTGGAGGGGGAAGGGAGAGGAGGGAGAGGCTGGAGTTAGGCGCTGTTGGCTTTGTTCGTGTGGGCTCCCATCCGCTGGGGGTCCTGCGAGGGGTAGTGGATGGGACCCGGAGCCCGAAGGAAGGGAGGTGGCGGTGGAGGCATGCCGTGGAACAGGGCGTGTCCAAAACCTGCGGGACGGAGAGAGAGAGAGAGAGAGAGAGAGTTAGTGACAGCAGAAACCGTGTTCAACAAACCAACCTCCCTTCCCTTCCACTGACTCCATCTACACTTCACGCTGCCTCAGCAAGGCCAGCAGCATAATCAAGGACCCTGGTCACTCCCTCTACTCCTCTCCCATCAGGAGAGAGGTACAGAAGTGTGAAAACACACACACCTCCAGAGTTCAGGACAGTTTCTTCCCAGCTGTTGTCAGGCAACTGAACCGTCCTATCATCAATTAGAGAGTGGTCCTGACCTCACTGGAGACCGTTGCATCTGTACACAGTGGGCAGCTTGAATGTAAACATAGAAACATAGACAATAGGTGCAGGAGTAGGCCATTCGGCCCTTCGAGCCTGCACAGCCATTCAATGTGATCATGGCTGATCATCCAACTCAGTACCCCGTACCTGCCTTCTCTCCATACCCCCTGATCCCTTTAGCCACAAGGGCCACATCCAACTCCCTCTTAAATATGGCCAATGAACTGGCCTCAACTACCCTCTGTGGCAGAGAATTCCACAGACTCACCACTGTGTGAAAAATGTTTTTCTCATCTCGGTCCTAAAAGATGTCCCCCTTATCCTTAAACTGTGACCCCTTGTTCTGGACTTCCCCAACATCGGGAACATTCGGGAACCATCTTCCTGCATCTAGCCTGTCCGACCCCTTAAGAATTTTGTCCGTTTCTATAACATCCCCCCCATGTGGGAAAGACTATACATCAAGTATAGTCTTTCTGCTGACTGCACAGCATGCGACAAAAAGCTTATCACTGTACCTTGGTACATGTGACAACAGACTAAACTAAACTAGAATAAACTAAAATAAACTAGAGTAGATTTAAATAAACCAGTGTACTAGGGTAAACTAAACTAAACCAAGTATACACAAGGTTTAAGTGAGGATCCTTTGCCCATTGACATTGCTCCCCCTGTAGGTTTACACGGCCTCGCGCCTCTCTCCAGGGATTCCCTGTGCCCTGGCTGGGGAGAGCTGTGCGGATCCGTCGAGGGTGGGGAGGGGGTGACGGGAGGGTCAGTACCTGGTGGTGGCGGGGGTGCCAGTCCCGGGGGAGGGGGCAGTGATATGTTGACCACGGCGGGCGGGGCGCTGGGCGGCAGGTTGAAGAAGTTGGTGGGCGTCTCCTCCTCCAACGACACCGGGGGTGGCGGCAACGCTGCGAGGGGGGGAGAGAGAGAGAGAGTTAGACTGCATGGGAGAGAGAGAGAGAGAGAGAGAGAGAGAGAGAGAGAGAGAGAATGAGAGAGAGGGGGAGAGGGAGAGGGGAAGAGGGGGTGAGGGAGAGAGAGGGAGAGAGAGAGAGAGAGAGAGAAAGACCCCCCCCCCCACCACCCCGCTCCTCCCGTGACAGACAAACCCGCGGCCATCTCGTTCAGCACCCTCCGGAGGCTCACCTCCGGGTAACCCTGGAACGGGCTCCAACTTCATGCCGGACTCTGTAATGTTCGGATCCTTCTCCTTGTCCTTTCCTCTGGCCGCTTGGGATCTAATTTGGGAATCACACACCATCAACCACCCATTTGTCCATAACCATGCCATAATAGCAGAATGAGGCCATTCGCCCCTTTGAGTCTACTGCACCATTCAATCATGGCTGATCTATCTTTCCCTCTCAACGCCATTCTCCTGTCTTCTCCGTAACCCCTGACACCCGCACTAATCGCGTCAATCTCTGCTTTAAAAATACCCAGTGAGTTGGCCTCCACCGCCGTCTGTGACAATTTGCCACCACCTGACTACATAAATTCCTCATCTACTTTGTAAAGGTACGTCCTTTTATTCTGAGGCTGGGCCCTCTGGTCCTAGACTCTCCCACTAGTAGAAACATTCTCTCGACATCCACTCTTCCCCGGGTTCCCGACACTATCTAGGCCTGCCCCCCCCACCAGGTTCACCACCCCTCCAGCCCCCCCCCCCCCCCCCCCCCCGCTGGGTTCCCACTCACCGGCCCCACTTGACATTGAGTCGCCGCCCGTTGATGATGAGCTTGTTGAAGGATTTCTCGGCGGCCAGCTCCGACGACTGCCTGACGGCGAACTGGATGAAGGCGCACTGCTGCCTCTGCACCACCGTGATGGAGCGGATCTCCCCAAACTGGTAGAAGTGGTTCCTGCCGCACACAAACACAGCCGCCGCGTCACACACAACGTGCAGCAGCGCCGCGCCGGGACCGGCCGCACGGCCCAGAGTGTCCGCGCCGAACAGCGGAGCCATCTGCGCACAGACCAACACGCAAAGCAACCTCACCTCCTTTAGTTAGTTCAGTGCGGGGTTGTAGGTTAATTGGCTTTGGTAAATAGGGCTAGTGTGCGGGGTGATCGCTGGTCATCGCAAGCTCAATGGCCGTAGAGCATGTTTCCGTTCTGTATTTCTGAAGTCTAAAGGCGACAGCAGCTTTAGACTTTACTCCTTAGAGATACAGTGTGGAAACAGGCCCATCGGCCCACTGAACCTGTGCTGGCCAGCGATCGCCCCGCACGCTAACACTATCCTGCGCACTGGGGACAAGTTGCAATCCATACCAAAGCCAAATTAACCTACAAACCTGTACATCGTTGGAGTGTGGGAGGAAACCCGAGCCCCCGGAGAAAACCCACGCCGTCACAGGGAGAACGTGCAAACTCCGTACGGACAGCACCCGGAGTCAGGATCAAACCCCGGTCTTGGCGCTGTGAGGCGGCAACTCTACCGCTGCCCAACCTCACTTCCATTGGGCATCTGCCTCCAGCACCACCCCAGCACCCCGCACCCTCTGTGTAAACAATATGCCCCACACATCGCCTTTACATTTGCCCCTCTCACTGTAACCCTGTGCCCTCTAGTCGTTGACAATTGCAGGCTGTGTGACTCTATTGACTGCAAACGCCTTTTCTAGCAAAGTTCCCAACACGCAGCGATGCCCTGCGGGCCCTGCCCGTGGCCCAGATTCTCACCTCAGCTCGGTCTCGGAGATCTGCTCGCCGAGCCCCCCCACGTACAGGGTGGTGATGGTTTTGTCCTCGGGGGGGTCGAGCCTGGGCATGGTGGCCGCGCGCTTCAGCAGCTTGTCCGCCACCGGGTCGTTGATGCCGTAGTAGCGGTCCTTGATGTTCTGGTCGGCCAGGGGGTCGTCAGGGTCCGTCGGCTTCTCGTGCCTGCACGCAACACACAGCAAGGCGAGGGCTTCACAGTCACAGAGTCATACAGCACCAAAACAGGCCCTTCAGCCCATACCAATCTACATACCCCATCTGCACTAGTCCCACCTGCCTGCATTTGGCACATGTGTCCCTCTAAACCTGTCCTTCCCATGTACCTGCCTAAATGTTTCTTATATGTTGCAGTAATCCCAGCCTCAACTACCTCCTCCAGCAGCATGTTCCATAATGTACCACAGTGTGGAAAACTTACCCCTCAGGTTCCTGTTAAATCTCTCCCTCCTCTCCTTAAACCTATGTCCTCTGGTTCATGATTCCCCTGCTCTGGGGAAGAGACTTTGCGTCTACCCGATCTATTCCTCTCATGATTTTGTACACCTCTATAGCACCCCCCCCCCCCCCCCTCATCCTCCTGCGCTCCAAGGAATAAGAGTCCCACCCTTCACAACCTCTCCCTGTAGCTCAGACCCTCAACTTCTGGCAACATCCTCACGAATCTTCCCTGAACCCTTTCCAAATTGATGGCATCTTTCCTGTAACATGGTGACCAGAACGGAACACAATACTGTAAATGTGGCCTCACCAGCGTCTTACGTAACTGCAACATGACTTCCCACCGTATCTACTCAGTGTAGAAAAGCAGAGAGGTGGGAAAGGAGGCGGCCTGGCGAGGGATAGGTGGATACAGGTGGAAGGTGTTTTTGGCAGGCGGATGGCTGGACAAAGGCCAGGGATGAAAAGACAGAAGGTACGAGGCAAAAGGATTGATTAGCTGGAAATTGCGAGGCTAAAGGAAGGAATGTAGGTAGAGGGGAGGGTAGTACTAGATGCGAGTCCAGGTGGGGCACAGGGGAGGCAAAGAGGGTGGGGAGCAGATAGGGTGAATGCAGAGTCTTTGGGTAAAGGGAATCAAGGGCATTGTTTTAAGGTGAGAGGGGAAATATTTAATAGGAACCTGAGGAGCAACTTGTTGCCACACAGAGGGTAGTGGGTGCATGGAATGAGCTTCCCGCGGTGATAGTTGGGGCAGGTACTATAACAACATTCATGACAGTTGGACAGGAATATGGATAGGAAAGGTTTCGAGGGACATGGGCCAAACACAGGCAGGTGGGACCAGTGGAGATGGGGCATCCTGGTTGGCATAGACGAGTGGGGCAGAAGGGCCTGTCTCCGCGCTGAATGACTCCGCGTTTCTGCGCCCCAGCCATTTATCTCCCAGCCCCGGTGCCCCACCTTCCACCCGCCTGCCGTACCTGTAGGGACACTCCTCGCCGCGCTTGCACTCCCCCTTGACCCAGAACGAGCAGATGTGGGGCCGGTTGCGTTTGTAGTAAGGGGTGGTCCGGGCCAGTTTCAGCAACATGTCACTGGAGCTGGTGGCCTTGCCCAGCGCTCCCACTGGCCTCGTCCCGTCCGAGTTCTGGATCTGCAGAGACAGCGGAGCATCAGCCCCACAACCACCCCAACCTAAGACTCAACTCCTACCCAAAACTCCAACCCTAAACTCCAACCCTAAACCAAAACCCAAACTCCAACCCTAAACTCCAACCCTAAACTCCAACCCTAAACTCCAACCCTAAACTCCAACCCTAAAAACCCTCCAACCCTAAACTCTAAACTCCAACCCTAAACTCAAACCCAACCCCTAAACTCCAACTCCAAAACTCAACCCTAAACTCCTAAACTCCAACCCTAAACTCCAAAACTCAACCCAAACTAAACTCCAACTCTAAACCCCAAAACTCAACCCTAAACTCCAACCCTAAACTCCAAAACCCCAACCCTAATACCTCAAAGACTAAACACAGACACAAATGAAAACTAAGGTCCAAACTAAAATTCAACCCACAACCCAACCTCAATAGCAATGAAGGAAAGCAGTGCATTCTTATTTCCACTATCCTTCACTACACGGCAGACGTTTGCGATAACATTTGTAAATCAGCAACACCAGACGACCGCTAGAAATTGCAGGGAGTTAAGGATATAGCGCAATCCATCACACAGTCCAGACTTAAGGTACTGTCTGATTCACTCAGCCCCTTTACACACATCGGACTTTGTCTCTGCAACCGATGCGTTACAAAGATGAGAACCATATTTACACTCTGTATCTTCTCCTTTGCTCTACCTAATGTACTTGAATTTGACCTGATTGTATTTGTATCTGTTTCGATAGCATGTGAAACAAAGTTTTACACGTGACAATAATAAGCTTAAACCTAAGGGGATGAAGATAGTTACCTCTCTCTCCATGTTCTGCGTGTAATACTCCTTATTGACATCAGATTTGGGCATCTCATCCTTGAGGGAGATTCCGGCATCGCGCACCTGGATGGGCAAACCTGTCAGGGTGAAGATCAGACACGGACTTTAGACATTTGAGTTACAGCGCAGTCTGCACAAACCAGCGATCACCTCGCAAATTACCAATTTACAATTTAGAAACCTGTACATCTTTGGGATAGAGGAGGAAACCGGAGTACCCGGAGTAAACCCACGCAGTCACAAGGGGAATGGACAAACTCCGTACAAACGTCACCCGTGGTCAGGATTGAACCCGGGTCTCTGGCGCTGTGAGGCAGCAGCTCTACCCGCTGCGCCACTGTGCCGCCCTTATCAACCGAATGTGCTGGTTGATAAGTGCCGCTGAGATCAACTTTCACCAGCTTCAGCGCAACACTCCAACGCCATGCATTCATCAACTTACCAATTAATATTCTGAAATGAATGTATTTTTTCATTTATTTTTTGGAATGTGGGACTACTGGTGTGGCCAGTAATTGCTACATAAAGTATAGAATAGTACAGCACAGGAACAGGCTCTTCAGCCCACAAAGTTCATGCTGAACATGGTTGCCAACGCCTGCACATGATCCACATCCTTCTAAATGTATCTAAATGTCTCAAAACTAGTGTGGAAGATTGATCGAAGGTTGGCCTGGACGTGGGAGGAAACCGGAGCACCCGGAGACAACCCACGCTGACCACGCGTGCAAACTCCACACAGACAGCACCCATAGTCGGGATGGAGCCCGCGTCTCTGACGCTGCAAGACAGCAGTTGTCTAGAGTTTGTGCCTGTGTAGAGTTTGTACGTTCTCCCTGTGACCGCGTGGGTTTTCTCCGGGTGCTCTGCTTTCCTCACACATTCCAAAGACGTACGGGTTTGAAGGTGGGTCCGTGGCCCGCTTCAATATTGCATCTCTAAACTAAACTAAAAGCCAAACTTTGAGCACAGTGGCCAGTTTTTAAAACTCGGAGCAGTTCAAAAAGTCACTTTTCTAAACTTAGGACCCACGACCCCCGAGGACCCATGACCCCAGCGACCCTCAGGAGAGGGCGACAGACAAACCACTCACCCGTTGTGCTTCCCGTCCCTGGGTGCTCTCAGCTGCAGGGTACTATTCACCTGCATTGGCTTCACCTGCCCCCTCCCCCCCCGCCCCCCTGCCACCCACCATACTCCAGGTCCAGCAGGCACGTCTGACACACGTTCTTCAGCTTGCTGCAGGTCTGGCACACCTCCGTCTTCTTGAAGCGCATCCGCGCTCCCGGGCACCAGCGGAACACCGTGAAGGGCCTGGAGCAGATCTGGAGAGGAGAGGAAGAGTGAACGGGGAGGGAGTGAGGAGTGAATGGGATGAAGGGAAGAGGAATGGAAAGAGGAATGAAGAGGAGGGAGGGAGGGAGGGAGGAGTGAAGAGAAGGGCAGAAGACCTTTAGCGAAACCAACTGCAGATACAAAGTGCTGGAGTAAGCCAGCGGGTCAGGAAGCACCTCACCACCTTTTGCTTTATTAATTTTTCTGGCATTTGTCCACCCATCTGCCAACCTAATCCTTTTCACCTGCACCCACCTATGACTCGGGAGTCCCAAGGAACAGCAGATGCTAGCTTACTAAAAAAAAACACACAAAGTGCTGAAGTAACTCAGCAGGTAAGGAAGCATCTCTGGAGAACATGGATAGGTGACGGGTTGGACAGTCAGACGGTCTTACAGCAACTCTGGAGAACCTGGATAGGTTTTGGGTTGGGACCATTCTTCACCTCACCCCCTCACCTGTATCTAGCTACAACTTGCCTGGCTTTGCCCGTCCTCGCCTCCCTCTTCCAGCTTCCCCCCTTATTACGATCAGTCTGAAGAAGGGCCCCGACCCGAAACTTATCCAGGTTCTCCAGAGTAGCTGTCTGACCCTCTGTGTTACTATTGATGTCTATTTATGTAAACCAGCATTTGCTGGTCCTTGTGAATACAACAAAATGCTGGTGCTCTGGTATGAGAATTTATATTCCTCTTATTATTTTATCGAAATCGAGGGCAGATGCACAGAGTCTTGCCCAGAGTAGGGGAATCGAGAACCAGAAGACATAAGTTTAAGGTGAGAGAAAAGGATTTAATAGGAATCCGAGTGGTAACTTTTTTTACACAAAGGGTGGTGGGTATATGGAACGAGCTGCCGGAGGAAGTATTTGAGGCAGGAAATGTCGCAACTTTTAAGAAACATTTAGACAGGAACATGGATAGTACAGGTCTAGAGGGATATGGGCCAAACACAGGCAAATGAGATTAGTGTAGATAGGGCACGTTGGTCAGGGTGTTCAAGTTGGCTGAAGGGCCCGTTTCCACACTGTATGACTCTAATCCAGGGCAGAGAGGAGAGGGAGAGAGAACTGTGCATTTAACTAGAGACATACGCACCTTGCACTCTTTCCCGTATTTCTCTTTTGTCTGAAATCACAAATAAAAACAATAGTTAAGTTTAGCTTATAGACACCGAGTCTGAGCTGACCATCCATTACCCGTTCACACTAGTTCTACGTCATCTCACTTTCTCAATCACTCCCTACACACCAGGGGCAATTTACAGGGGGACAATTATCCTACAAACTCACACATCTTTGGGATATGGGACAAAACCAGAGCACCTGGAGGAAACCCACGCAGTCGCAGAGAGAACGTGCAAACCTCAATGTGGCCTCACCGCCGTGTATGAAATTAATGACAGTTTTACCATTATCCAACTAAGTAAGAATGTGGTGGTGGTGGAACAAAGCCTGGTGAGTGATAGGTGGAGAGAGGTGAGGGGGTGAGGGTCATTGGCAATGAGTGGAGTAAGTGACAAAGGCTGGAGGTAAAAAGGAGACAAAAGGGTGTCACATAAGGAGGGGAGAGGGGGGATAAATCAAAATGGGGGCCTCAGGAATGGAGATGACTGCACTTGACAAAGTGTTGAATGTTGGAGGAACTTGGACTGAAGGGTCCTGATCCAAAACGTCCTCTGTCCATTCCCTCCGCAGATGCTGCCTGACCTGTGGAACTCCTCCAGCACTTTGCGTTTAGTTCACAGAAGAGATCAGGTGTCATGATAAAGGATTTGTCCGTTTCAGCCACACAACACAACACCTCTCCCCGAACCTTCACACCCACAAGAGAATGAAAAAACTCACCATGCGAATGTACGGATTCTCCCCGAGGCATGTTTGGCACAGAATCGGAAAATCCTGCTTGTAAAAACAGAGAAGTCTTAGTTACACCAAGAAAACAGAGGCTGATCATTGCAGTTGAGAGGAAAACGTGAGGAAACTGGAGTGATGCTTATAGCTGAGGTCTCGCTCCCTCTTACAGCAGGGGAGTCTAAAACTAGACGGCCGTGGTTCCAGATTTAGGTTTAGGTTTGATATTGTCATGTGTGCTGAGATACAGTGAAAAGCACCGTAAAAAGCATATTATCGGGATGTATCACAGCCTGGTTGGGGAACAGCTCCATCCAAGATCACAAGAATTTACAGAGAAATGTGGACAAGCCCAGACCATCACACAAACCAACCTCCCTTCCAGTGACTCCATCGACACTTGCTTCCTCGGCAAGGCCACCAGCATAATCAAGGACCGGTCGCACCCCGGCCACTCCCTCTTCTGCCCTCTCCCATCAGGCAAGAGGTACAGAAATGTGAAAACGCACACCTCCAGATTCAGAGACAGTTTCTTGCCAGCTGTTAGCAGGCAACTGAACCGTCCTATCACCAACTAGAGAGTGGCCTTGTGAGGACAGGGGTCTGAGTTTGACGAGAGTGAGCGGGAGAATGATTGGCGGCACAGGAGCGGATTTTGTGGAGGATAAGGTTGTGGAAGGTTTGAGTTAAAGGGAGAATTGGGATTGGAAGAAGTGAGACACAAGTGTGGACTACGTGAGGAAGGTTGTTGCTCTGGCACCAGTCAGACGACAGATTTCCCTCCTCAACTCATTGTTACCTATAATCCACACCCCAACAGCAGAGTGGTTGGCAAATTTAAAGACAGCGTTATACTTTTTCCAGACTGAATGTGGTGGGAGGGAGAAAGCTGGAAGAGAGCTGGGGGCGAGACAAAGCCTGGCAAGTGACCGGTGGAAGGAGAGACGAGCTTGATTTCAGGGCAGAGCCACACAACAGATGTAGGAACTTCAGCCCACCACATCCACGCTGGCCTTAGCGCCCACCTAAACTAATCCCATTTGCCTGCACTGGATCTGCATCCTTCCACACCTGATTTAGTGCTGGTTAGATAGGATGCTGTAGTAACTCAGCGGGGTGACCGTCAGCCTATTAAATACTACAACCGCCAAATAACTACACACCTCTAAATAAGCTCCCAACCACATAGACTTGCCATTGTTTTTATCTTAGTACTATCATTGTTTGTGTAGATATATATACAGTGCCCTCCATAATGTTTGGGACAAAGACCCAGCATTTATTTATTTGCCCCTGTACTCCACAATTTGAGATTTGTAATAGAAAAAAAAAAATCACATGTGGTTAAAGTGTACATTGTCAGATTTTATTAAAGGGTATTTTTATTTATTTTGGTTTCACCATGTAGAAATTACAGCAGTGTTTATACATAGTCCCCCCATTTCAGGGCACCATAATGTTTGGGACACGTGGCTTCACAGGTGTTTGTAATTGCTCAGGTGTGTTTAAATGCCTCCTTAATGCAGGTATAAGAGAGCTCTCAGCGCCTAGTCTTTCAACATGAGGACCAAAGTTGTGCCAATTAAAGTCAAAGAAGCCATTGTGAGTCTGAGAAGCAAGAATAAAACTGTTCGAGACATCAGCCAAAACTTTAGGCTTACCAAAATCAACTGTTTGGAACATCATTAAGAAGAAAGAGAGCACTGGCGAGCTTACTAATCGCAAAGGGACGGGCAGGCCAAGGAAGACCTCCGCAGCTGATGGCAGAAGAATTCTCTCTATAATAAAGAAAAATCCCCAAACACCTGTCCCACTGATCAGGAACACTCTTCAGGAGTCAGGTGCGGATTTGTCAATGTCCACTGTCCACAGAAGACTTCATGAACAGAAACACAGAGGCTACACTGCAAGATGCAAACCACTGGTTAGCTGCAAAAATAGGATGGCCAGGTTACAGTTTGCCAAGAAGTACTTAAAAGAGCAATCACAGTTCTGGTAAAAAGGTCTTGTGGAGAGATGAGACAAACATTAGAATATACCAGAGTGATGCCAAGAGCAAAGTATGGAGGGCAGAAAGAACAGCTCAAGATCCAAAGCATACCACCTCATCTGTGAAACACGGTGGTGGGGGTGTTATGGCCTGGGCATGTATGGCTGCTGAAGGTACTGGCTCACTTATCTTCATTGATGATACAACGGCTGATGGTAGTAGCATAATGAATTCTGAAGTGTATAGACACATCCTATCTGCTCGTTCAAACAAATGCCTCAAAACTCATTGGCTGGCCGTTCATTCTACAGCAAGACAATGATCCCAAATATCCTGCTAAAGGAGTTTTCCAAAGCTAAAATTTGGTCAATTCTTGGGTGGTCAAGTCAATCACCTGATCTGAAACCAATCGAGCATGCATTTTATATGCTGAAGAGAAAACTGAAGGGGACTAGCCCCCAAAACACGCATTAGCTACAGATGGCTGCAATACAGGCCTGACAAAGCATCACCAGAGAAGACACCCAGCAACTGGTGATGTCCATGAATCGCAGACCTCAAGAAGTCATTACGTGCAAAGGATATGCAACAAAATACTGAACATGACTACTTTCATTTACATGACATTGCTGTGTCCCACACGTTATGGTGCCCTGAAATGGGGGGACTATGTATAAACACTGCTGTAATTTCTACATGGTGAAACCAAATTGTATAAACATGGCCTTTATTAAAATCTGACAATGTGCACTTTAACCACATGTGATTTTCTTTTATTACAATTCTCAAATTGTGGAGTAGAGGGACAAATAAATAACTGATGGTCTTTGTCCCAAACATTAGGGAGGGCACTGTATAGATAATGTGTGCTTGTGTGAGAAAGAACTGCAGCTGATGGTTTAAACCAAAGATAGACATGGGTGGGGGGGGGGGGGGGGGTTGGGTCGAGACCCTTCTTTATATGTACATATTCCATTTACACACAGTTCCATTTTGGGATACCTGATAACGCCGTCCCCTTCCACCTATATGCATTTGCATTTCGCTCCTCTTCTCTCTCCGCTCCTTTTCAACTCCCCTGTATCCACCATCACTCGCCATATCTCTCTTCCTGCACAATGACTGAAGGAGAGTTCTGGCACGTCGCCCATCCATGTTCTCCACAGAACCCCATAGCTTCCCTGATTACACTTCTTCCCACACTGCTTCCTGCAAAGACTCTATCCCCTACTCCCAATTCCTCCGTCTACGCCGCATCTGCACCCAGTTTGAGGTTTTCCATACCAGGGCATCGGAGATATCCTAATTCATTAGGAAACGAGGGTTCCCCTCTTCCATGATAGATGAGGCTCTCACTCGGGGCTCCGCTCTTGCTCCCCCTATTTGTAACAAGGACAGAGTCCCCCTTGTCCTCACCTTCCACCCCATCAGCCGGCACATACAGCATATAGTCCTCCAACATTTTCGCCACCTCCAACGGGATCCCACTACTGGTCACATCTTCCCAACTCCACCGCTTTCTGCTTTCCGCAGAGACCGTTCCCTCCACAACTCCCAGGTCAACTCGTTCCTTCACACCCAAACCACCCCCTCCCTACATATATTCTCCTGCAACACAGGAGATGCAACACGTGTCCCTTTACCTCCCCTCATCTGTCCAAGAACCCCAACTGTCTTTACTGTTGAGGCAGAGGTTCACTTGCACCTCCTCCAACCTCATCTACTGCATCCGCTGTTCCAGGTGTCAACTCCTGTACATCGGCGAGACCAAGCACAGGCTCAGTGATCGTTTCGCTGAACACCTCCCCCTCAGTCTGCCTTAACCTACCTAATCTCCTGGTTGCTAAACACTTCAACTCCCCCTCCCATTCCCAATCTGACCTATTCTGTCCATTGTCAGAGTGAGGCCCAGCGCAAATTGGAGGAACAACACCTCATCTTTTGCTGGGGTAGTTTACCCCAGCGGTATGAATATTTACTTCTCTAACTTCAGATAGCCCTTGCTTTCTCTCTCTATCCCATTCCCAGTCCTCCCACTAGTCTTACTGTCTCTGACTACATTGTATCTTTGTCCCGCCCCCTCCCCTGACATCAGCCTGAAGAAGGGCCTCGACCCATTCCTTCTCTCCAGAGATGCTGCCTGTCCCGCTGAATTCCTCCAGCATTTTTGTGGCTTAATTTTGTAAATCGGCTCAAAACTTGGTGTCCACGTTAAACCCGAGACACTGGGCTTGTCTGTCTGTCTGCCTCTCCCCCCCCAGACGCTGCCCGACCCGCCGAGTTTCCCGCGCCCTGTAACCTGGTCTGTGACCGGTGGGGGGGGGGCTCTGACCGGGGGGGGGGGGGGGGAGGTGTGACCGGGGGTGGGGAGGGAGTCTGTGTGGGGGGGGGGGAGTCTGTGACCGGGGGGGGGGGAGGGGGGGGGGGGGGGGGAGTCTGTGACCGACGGGGGGGGTGAGGGGGGGGGGGAGTGTGTGACCGGGGGGGGGGGAGTGTGTGACGTGACTGGGGAGTGTGTGACTGGGGGGAGTGTGACAGGGGAGTGTGTGACAGGGGGTGTGAGGGGGGAGTGTGTGACGGGGGGGGGGGGGGAGTGTGTGACTGGGGGTGTGTGACGGGGGGGTGTGTGACGGGGGGGTGTGTGACGGGGGGGGTGTGTGACGGGGGGGAGTGTGTGACGGGGGGGGGGGGGAGTGTGGTGACGGGGGGGGGGGGAGTGACGGGGGGGGGGGGGAGTGTGTGACGTGTGACGGGGGGGAGTGTGTGACGGGGGGGGGGGGAGTGTGTGACGGGGGGGGGAGTGGTGACGGGGGGGGTGTGTGACTGGGGGGGGGGGGGTGTGTGACGGGGGGGTGTGTGACGGGGGGGAGTGTGTGACGGGGGGAGTGTGTGACAGGGGGGAGTGTGTGACGGGGGGGAGTGCGTGAGGGGGGGGAGTGTGTGACGGGGGGGGGGGAGTGTGTGAGGGGGGAGTGTGTGACGGGGGGGAGTGTGTGACGGGGGAGTGTGTGACGGGGGGGAGTGTGTGACGGGGGGATGACGGGGGGGAGTGTGTGACGGGGGGGAGTGTGTGACGGGGGGGGGGACGGGGGTGTACGGGGGGAGTGTGTGACGGGGGGAGTGTGTGACGGGGGGGGGAGTGTGTGACGGGGGGGGAGTGTGTGACGTGACGGGGGAGTGTGTGACGGGGGGGGGGAGTGTGTGACGGGGGGGAGTGTGTGACGGGGGAGTGTGTGACGGGGGGGGGGGGGGAGTGTGTGACGGGGGGAGTGTGTGACGGGGGGAGTGTGTGACGGGGGGGGAGTGTGTGACGTGGGGGGGAGTGTTGTGACGGGGGGGTGGGGGGGGGGAGTGTGTGACGGGGGGGGGGGAGTGTGTGACGGGGGGTGTGTGACGGGGTTGTGGGGGGGAGTGTGTGACGGGGGGGAGTGTGTGACGGGGGGGGTGTGTGTGTGACGGGGGGTGGGACGGGGGGGGAGTGGTGACGGGGGGGGAGTGTGTGACGGGGGGGAGTGTGTGACGGGGAGGGGGGGGAGTGTGTGACGGGGGGGTGTGACGTGTGACGGGGGGGGTGTGTGACGGGGGGGATGTGTGACGGGGGGGTGTGTGACGGGGTGTGTGACGGGGGGAGTGTGTGACGGGGGGGGAGTGTGTGACGGGGGGGGTGTGTGACGGGGGGGGGGAGTGTGTGACGGGGGGGGGGGTGTGACGGGGGGGGGTGTGTGAGGAGTGTGTGACGGGGGGGGAGTGTGTGACGGGGGGAGTGTGACGGGGGGGAGTGTGTTGTGTGACGGGGGGGTGAGTGTGTGACGGGTGTGTGACGGGGGGGTGTGTGACGGGGGGTGTGTGACGGGGGGGTGACGGGGTGTGTGTGTGACGGGGGGGTGACGGGGGTGTGTGACGGGGGGGTGACGGGGGTTGTGTGACGGGGGTGTGTGACGGGGGGTGTGTGACGGGGGTGTGTGTGACGGGGTGTGTGGACGGGTGGTGAGCGGGGGTGTGTGACGGGGGGTGTGACGGGGGGGTGTGACGGGGGGGGGGTGTGACGGGGGGTGTGTGACGGGGTTGTGTGGGGTGGTGTGTGACGGGGGGGGTGACGGGGGTTGGGGTCGGGGGTGTGTGACGGGGGGTGTGTGACGGGGGTGTGTGACGGGGGGGGGTTGTGTGACGGGGGGGGTGACGGGGGGTGTTGTGACGGGGGGGGTGTGGGGGGGTGTGACGGGGGGGTGGGGGTTGTGTGACGGGGGGGTGGGGGGTGTGTGACGGGGGGGTGTGTGGACGGGGGTTGTGTGACGGGGGGGGGGGTGTGTGACGGGGGTTGTGTGACGGGGGGGTGGGGGGTGACGGGTGACGGGGGGTGTGTGACGGGGGGTGACGGGGGGGGTGACGGGGGGGGTGACGGGGGGGGGGTGACGGGGGGGGTGACGGGGGGGTGTGACGGGGGGGGTGACGGGGGGGGGGGGGGGGGGGTGACGGGGGGTGCGGGGGGTGACAGGGGGGGTGTGACGGGGTGTGACGGGGGGGGTGACGGGGGGGGGTGAACGGGGGGGGTGTGACGGGGGGGGGTGTGTGACGGGGGGTGTGGGGGGTGACGGGGGGGGTGTGACGGTGACAGGGGGGTGACGGGGGGGGTGGGGGGGGGGTGACGGGGGGGGTGACGGGGGGGTGACGGGGGGGGGTGACGGGGGTGACGGGGGGTGTGACGGGGGGGGGGGGGTGACGGGGGGTGTGTGACGGGGGGGGTGACGGGGGGGTGACGGGGGGGGGGTGACGGGGGGGGGGTTGACGGGGGGGGGGGGGTGACGGGGGGGGGGGGGGGTGGGGGGTGACGGGGGGTGACGGGGGGGGTGACGGGGGGGGGGTGACGGGGGGGGGACGGGGGTGACGGGGGGGGGTTATGACGGGGGGTGACGGGGGGGGGGTGACGGGGGGGGGGGTGGGGGTTATGACGGGGGGGGTGGGGGGTTTATGACGGGGGGGGGGGGTGACGGGGGATACGGGTGACGGGGGTTATGACGGGGGGGGGTGACGGGGGGGGTTGTGACGGGGGTTATGACGGGGGGGTGACGGGGGGGGTTATGACGGGGGGGGGTGACGGGGGGGGGGGGGGTGACGGGGGGGGGGACGGGGGGGGGGGGTGACGGGGGGGGGTGGGGGGTGACGGGGGGGGTGAGGGGGGGGGGGGGGGGGGGTGTGACGGGGGGGGGGGGGGGGGTGAGGGGGGGGGGGTGACGGGGGGTGACGGGGGGGGGGTGACGGGGGGGGTGACGGGGGGTTATGGGGGGACGGGGGGGGGTGACGGGGGGGGGGGAGGGGGGTGACGGGGGGGGGGTGACGGGGGGGGGGGGTGAGGAGGGGGGGGGGGGAGGGTCTGTGACCCGGGCCCTTCCTTCCCCCGAACACAGGCCCGAGGCCGCGGCTGCTCCCGGCGGCCGCCCCGTGTCCGTGTGAGGAGGGAGCGGCGCCGTCTCCCGTCATCCTCCGCCTCCGGCCCCGACCCCCCGCCCCCGCCCCCGCCCCCCCCCCCCCGCCGCCGCCGCCGCCCCCCCCCCGGCGCCGCCACTCACCGCGTCCTCCCAGTTCTGCCGGTTGTACGTGTTGGCTCCGAGCGACGTCGCCATCGTGCCCCGGCCGCCCACCGCGGGTCCTCCAGCGGCCCGGCCTGCACCGCGCGGCGGCTCCTCCAGCGGCCCGGCCTGCACCGCGCGGCGGCTCCTCCAGCGGCCCGGCCTGCACCGCGCGGGGGGGGGGGGCGGCATTGGCGGCCCCTGCAGCCCGCTATAGGATCTTTGCTCCAGACTGAGCGTCAGGGGAGAGGGGGACCAGAGATAAGCAAGGATAAGGTGTGAAAGCCACACATCAAAGCACAAACTGATAAAGGAAATGTAGAACGGGCTGAGGGGAAGGTGACCAGGAGGCTTACAATCAGTAAAATTAATCAGGAGGACAGAAAACAGTTGGAGGACTAGGCTGGGGAGGGACGCAGAGAGACGGAATAGAAACATAGAAAGTTAGTACAGGGGGAGGCCATTCGGCCCTTCGAGCCAGCACCGCCGTTCAATATGGTGAAGAGAGTTTGATTGTCATGTGTCCCAGATAGAACAATGAAATTCTTACGTGCTGCAACAGAACAGAATATGTAAACATAGTACACGGTAAACAATATGATAAACGAGAGAAAAAAAAGTTCAGTGTGTATATATGCACATACTCACAAGTACACACACAGTAGTTCAGAGCTTATTTGTGTTTGTAGTGTTTAATAGCCTGAAAGCAGAAGGGAAGAAGCTGTTGCTGAACCTGGACATTACAGTTTTCAGGCTCCGGTACCTTCTTCCCGATGGCAGGAGTGAAATGAGTCTGTGGCCAAGATGGTGTGGGTCTTTGATGATGCTGGCTACGTTTTTGAGGCAGAGACTCCGATAAATCCCTTCGATGGTGGGTAGGTCAGAGCTAGTGATGGACTGGGCAGTGGTCACAACTTTTTGCAGTATTTTTCACTCCTGGGTGTTTAAGCTGCTGAACCAGGCCGTGATGCAACCAATCGATATGCTCTGTACCGTGCACCTGTAGAAGTTCAAGAGAACTTCTTGGCTAATCATCCAGAATCAGTTCCCTGTTCCTACTTTTTCCCCATATCCCTTGATTCCTTTAGCCCTAACAGCCATATCTAACTCTTGAAAACATCAAGTGAATTGACCTTCAATGCCTTCTGTGGCAGACAATTCCACAGATTCACAACTCTGGCTGAAAAGGTTTTTCCTCATCTCAGTCCTAAATGTCCTAACTTCCAAGAGAGAATTAGATTTAGCTCTTAGGGCTAAAGGAATCAAGGGAATATGGGGAAAAAGCAGGAAGAGGGTACTGATTTTACATTATCAGCCATGATCATATTGAATGGCGGTGCTGGCTCAAAGGGCCGAATGGCCTACTCCTGTACCTATTGTCTATGTTTCTACCCCTTATTCTAAAGCATGTCTCCTGGTTCTGGACTCCCCAACATCGGGAACATTTTTCCTACATCTAGCCTGTCCAATCCCTTAAGAATTTTATATGTTTCTATAAAATCCCCTCTCATCCTTCTACATTCCAGTGACTATAAGCCCAGTTGATCCATTCTTTCATCGTATGTCAGTCCCACCATCCTGGGAATTAACCTGGTGAACCTATGCTGCACTCCCTCAATAGCAAGAATGTCCTTCCTCAAATTAGGAGACCAAAACTGCACACAATACTCCAGGTGTGGTCTCACCAGGGCCTGTACAACTGCAGTAGGACCTCCTTGCTCCTATACTCAAATACTCTCGCCATGAAGGCCAGCAAGCTATTTGCTTTCTTCACAGCCTGCTCTACCTGCATGCTTACTTTTAGTGGCTGATGTACAAGGACACCTAGGTCTCGTTGCACCTCCCCTTTTCCTAATCTGATACCATTCAGATAATAATCTGCCTTCTTGTTGCCACCAAAGTGGATACCCTCACATTTATCCACATTATACTGCATCTGCCAACCTATCCAAGTCACCCTGCAGCCTCATAGCATCCTCCTCGCAGCTCACACTGCCACCCAGCTTTGAGCCATCCGCAAATTTGACACAAAGCTGGGTAGCATTGTGAGCTGCGAGGAGGATGCTATGAGGCTGCAGGATGACTTGGATAGGAATGCAGGGGTTACTTGAAATCAATATTCATACCACTGGGCTGTAAGCTGCCCAAGTGAAATATGAGGTCCTGCTCCTCCAGTTTGTGTGTGGCAGTGGAGGAAGCCCAGGACAGAAAGGTCAGTATGGGAATGGGAGGGGGAAATAAAATGTTTGGAAACTGGGAGATTGTGGAGTTAAAGTGTCTGAATAAGGATCTCGACCTGATACGTCACCCATTGCTTCTCTCCAGAGATGCTGCTTGACCCGCAGAGTTACTCCAGCATTTTGTGTCTATCTTCGATGCATACCAGCATCTGCAGTTCATTCCTACACAAAATGTTTAGCAACCGGGAGATAGGGTGGGTCTAGGCGAAGTGGTTGCCGAGCCTGCGATTGGTCTCGCCAATATATATTGGTCCACACCTGGAACAGCAGATGAGGTTGTAGGAGGTGCAAGTGAACCTCTGCATCACCTGAAAGGACCGTCAGAATCCATGGATAGACGAGGGAGGAGATGAGGCAGAGGTTCACTTGCACCTCCTCCAACCTCTTCATGAACCGTTCTACATTTAAGAAGGGACTGCAGATGCTGGTTTAAACTGAAGATAGACACAAAAAGCTGGATATCTCAGCGGGACAGGCATCTTGTCTGGAGAGAAGGAATGGGTGACGTTTCGAGTCAAGACCCTTCTTCAGACACGTCAGAAGGGTCGAGACCTTCTCTCCAGAGATGCTGCCTGTCCCACTGAGTTACTCCAGATTTTTGTGTCTATTTACATTTTCCTAATCATCACCTGCTTTGATTCTGTGTTTTTCACACTTTACCCTTCCATAGCTCTGTCTCGCTCTCCCGACTGTCTGAAGAAGGGTTCTTATTTATATATTTATTTATTTATTTATTTATTTTTTAAACTATCCATAATACAACTTAGGAGATAGGTCCTTAGGTAAGAAAACATAACTATTCATCTAGTCCTGAGTTCAAGCTTCCGTCAGGTATCAGCGCCTGGCCCATTCTACCCCTTCAAATAATCTATGAACGGAGGCCATATTCTAATAAATAATTCTGGTTTGTCAATTAGGACAAATCTAATTTTTTCCAGATTTAAGGTCTCCGACATCTCCATAATCCACATTTTAATTGTGGGGGATGCAGGGTTTTTCCAAAATTTTAATATTATTTTTTTCCCAGTTATTATACTATAATCAAGGAAATTTCTTTGGTTTATCGTAAGTTTTAGGTATTGTTCAGATAGGCCCAATATTATTAATTTAGGATCGGGATCCAGTTGAATGTTAACCACTATGGAAATAATTTTAAAAATATCCACCCAAAATGTTTTAATTTTTATGCAATTTACAAAGGTATGGGTTAAGTTAGCCTCGGAATATTGACATTTATTGCAGGTAGGAGAAATATTAGGAAAAATTCTATTTAATTTTGTTTTAGAATAATGCAATCTATGTAATATTTTAAATTGTATTAAAGAATGTCTGGCATTTAACGAACATTGATGATTATGTTGTAGATTTTCATCCCAAATATCTTTCGTTATGGGTTGAACTAATTCATTTTCCCATGCTTGTCTATGTAATTCCGTCGACGGATTCTCGACTATCTAAAAGAATATTATAAATGTAAGATATTAATTTGACTGTGTTGGGATGTTTATTCATCTAGAATCTCTGGCTCTCTAATTCTATATTTTTGTGTATGTGATTTAACATAATCTTTCAGTTGTAAATATCTAAAAAAATTATTTGAATGTAATCCATAATTCTGTTGTTCCTCCTGAAACGAGAGGGACACACCTTTTCTATAAAGATGCCCCATCTTTTTAATTCCATAATTTTTCCTTTGTGCAAAACCTTTATCCATTACTGAAGGCTTAAATGAAGGGCTATTTGCAATAGGAAGCGAAAGTGATAAATTATCCAATTTTAATGTATTTTTTAAGAAGGGTTTTTACTCCTGCAGTTTAGAATGTGATCGCTAATTGAATGCCTACAACCTTTTTTTGTTAAAGAAGGACTGCAGATGGAGAAATCGAGGGTACACAAAAGCTGGAGAAACTCAGCGGTGCAGCAGCATCCGATCGGTCGACCCTCTTCTCTCAGGAAACCAGAGATAAGAACAATGAATTGAAAATGTATCGGTGATGCATTGTAAGCTGTTTGTGGTGTGGAAAATGAAAAGCTGGTGCGACTGGGGTGGGGAGGAGATAGAGATAGAGGGAATGCCAGGGCCCGCTGAGAGAGGTGGAAGGGGAGGAGACAGCAAGGGTTAACAGAATTGAGAAAATTCTGTTCAAGCCCAAAGGATGCAGACTCCCCAAGCCGGAATATGATGCTGTTCCTCCAGCTTGCGGTGCTCACTCTTGGAGGAGGCCCAGGACCGAGAGAGTCGGATACGGAATGGGAGGGGGAGTTGAAGTGCTGAGCCACCGGGAGGTCGGGTTGGTTTTAGCGGGACCGAGCGGAGGAGTTCGGCGAAGCGATCGCAATCACGATATAGATCATCTGGCATCTGGAGCAGCGGATGCAGTACATGAGGTTGGAGGAGGTGCAGGTACCTCTGTCGGACCTGGGGACTGCTTGGGTCCCGCATTTTCTTGCGGGTGCAAGGGAAAGTGCCCGGGAAGGGTAGAGTGGGAGGGGAGGGAAGAATTGACTGCGGAGGAGCGGTCTTTGAAGATGTGGCGAGGTGGAGGGGTCACGTTGGTGGTGGCGAAAACTGGCGGAGGACTATACAACCTGTCTGTTTTTTCCTATCTTTTTTAATTTTAGGTTGTCTAAACAGTTTTGTTTTGGGGATACTTTTGTTTTTCTATGTGGGGGAGGGGGAGGGGTAAGGGGGAAACCGCTTCCCAGTCGCTTCCTGGCGAGGATGCGATGATTTCTCCGGGTCGCGTCCTCGCCCCCCCACCTCGCGGCCTACCATACGGATTGGCGTGGCCTTTCCTATGGAGACCGGGGACCGGACCAGAGCTACGGCAGTGGCGGCGCAGTGCTGGATTCACCGTGGAGCGGGCGCTACCTACCTGGTTCACCGTTTGAAGCTCCGGAGCGTTGAGCCGCTGCTCCAACATTGTGGAGCTGTGGTTGCGGAGGTCCCAGCGCGGGCGGCGCTGACCGGCATCCCGGAGTCCCTGGGGCCCGTTGCCGAGGGGCGCCAGCGTTGAATCTCCGCCCGACGCGGCCTGGGGACGTCGCGAGCTGCGAACTCCGGTGGGAAGCGGCCGTTGTGGAGGTCCAAGCCGCTGAGGTTGGCCTCCCGTCCTGACGTCGGAGTTCCAACATCCCGGCGAGCCCGTAGCGGCGACTGCGGAGGGCTCCGGAGGCCCCGACCACGGGTGAACATCAGGGGAAGATGACTGACTTTGGTGCCCTCCCTCACAGTGGGAAACTTTTGATTCTGCTGTGTGGGGTTGTTTTTATGTTGAACTCTATCGTGTGTTGTGTTCTTTATTTTATTGTATGGCTGTCTGGTGATCACATTTCACAGTGCCAACTGGCACATGTGACATATAAATGTATATTGTATCCTATGTTAAACTAGTCCCTAGTGTTTACTGCGTTTCCAACCTTTCGACGCCCTCACCTTGGGAAGGGACAGCAGATGGCAGCTGTGAGCTATTGCTCAGTGTGGTCAGACATGGTGAAAGACACAAAGTAGCTGGAGTAACTCAGCGGCTCAGGTAGCATCTCTGGAGAAGACGGAGAGGTAACATTTCAGGCTGGAATCCTTCTTCAGGAACTGTGCTGCAGTTCCTTATGTTTACACCGGCCACTGTGTATTCAATAGCTTCTTTCCACCTCCCTCCCCTTTAAATGCACTCAAATTCACTTGGACCATCACTGACACCTCCCTCCCCTTTAAATCCAACGGGATCAACTAGCCACATCTTCCCAGCTTTATCCCTTTCCCATTTCTGCAGAGACTGTTCCCTCTGCAACTCCCTGGTTAACTCATCACTTCCCATCCAAACCATCACCTCCCCAGGTTCCTTCCCCTGCAACCGCAGGCGATGCATCACCTGTCCCTGTACCTCCTCTCTCGACTCTGTCGAAGGACCCTGACAGTCCTTTCAGGTGAGGCAGAGGTTCACATGCACATCCTCCAACCGCATCTACTGTATCCGTTGGATGCGGGTGTGGACTCCTGTATATTTTCTATTCTTCCGTTGTCGGTGCAGATGACAATTAAATGCTCTTGACACTTGAATCTAGTCCACAGAAGATTCGGGGTCAAGAGCATTTAATTGTCAAATATTATTTTATTTCCTTCGGGCACACAGCTGGTAGAGCCGCTGCCTCCCAGCGCTGGAGACCCGTCCCAGTTCGATCCTGACCTCAGGTACTGTCTGAGTGGAGTGTTGCATGTTGTCACTGTGACCGCATGGATTTCCTCCGGGTGCTCCAGTTTCCTCCCACATCCCAACGATGTGCAGGTTCGCAGGTTAATTTTCCCCACTGTAAATTACCAATAATGAGTAGGGAGTGGATGAGAAAGTGGGATAACATAGAACTAGTGTGAACAGGTCGGCATGGACTCAATGGGTCGAAGGGCCTATTTCCATGCTGTATCTCTCAACTAAATGAAGTAAATCAATAACCCCGATAGTAATGCCACCACGGACAGTCCATAGTTGAGGTTAGTGTTGTGCAGTGTTCGAGCCTGATGGTGTAGGGGAGAAGCTTCTTCCTGATGGCAGGAGTGAGGTGAGAGCGTGGCCAGGGTGGTGTGGGTTTCTGATGATGTTGGTTGCCTTTTTAAGGCAGTGGCTCCCGTAGTTCCCATTGGTGGTGGGGAGGTCAGTACCTGTGATGAACTGGGCAGTGTCGACTGCTCTCTGTAATCTCCTTCATTCCTGGGCGTTAAGAGTTGCTGAACCAGGCCACGATGCAACCAGTTAACATGCTATCTGCTGTACACCTGTAGAAGTTCGAGAGAGTACTCATTGACATACCCTCCTAATCTTCTCAGGAAGTAGAGGCATTGATGAGCTTTCTTCATGGTTGCATCAATGTGCTGGGTCCAGGACAGATGTTCAGAGATAAACCGGCGCAGGAACGTGAAGTTTTTGACTCTCGCCACCAACACCCCGTCGATGAAGATAGGTTTATGGATCCTTGACCTTCCTCTTCCAAAGTCCACAATCAGCTCCTTGGTCTTACTGACATTACAACAAAGTTGTAGAAACAAGGAACTGCAGATGTTGGTTTAGACCAAAGATAGACACAAACTGCTGGCATAACTAACCGGGTCAGGCAGCATCTCTGGAGTCAAAGGATGGGTAACGTTTCGGGTTGATCTGAAGGGTCTCTATGTTTCCAAACATCTATCTTTGAGAACAAAGTTCTTTGTCAGGCCAATCAGTCAAGCGATCTCCTTCCTATATCCTGACTGATCATTATTCGGAATTTGTCCAACAGCGATGGTGTCCTCGCCGAACTTAAAGACATTACTTTGACGTGTCTTTCTCACTAAAATCTGACTTCCAGACTTTCAGGTAAGGAAGGCAAATGCAATGCTCATATCCATTTTGAAGGAATTAGAATATAAAAGCAGGGATGTAATGCTGAGGCTTCATCAGGCAGTGGTCTGACTACATTTGGAATATTGTGAGCAGTTTTGGGCCCCATATCTGAGGAAGGGTGTGCTGGCATTAGAGAGGGTCCAGAGGGGCTTTACAAGAATGATCCCTGGGATTACTGGGTTAACGAATGATGAGTGTTTGACGGCACTGGGCCTGTACTCACTGGGGTTTATAAGGGTGGGGGGGGGGGGACCTCATTTAAACTTACTTAATAGTGAAAGGCCTGGATAGAGTGGATGTGGAGAGGATATTTCCACTAGTGGGAGTGTCTAGGACCAGAGGGCATGGACTAAAAGGAGGTACTTTAGCCAGGGTGGTGAATCTGTGGAATTCCCTGCCACAGACGGCTGTGAAGGCCATGTTCTTGATTAGTAATGGTGTTGAAGGTTACAGGGAGAAAGCAGTGGAATGGGGATGATAGGGAAAGATAGACCAGCGATAATTGAATGGTGTAGAAGACTAGATGGAGCCGAATAGCCTAATTCAGCCACATTTTAAAGCAGTCGGTTGGCGCATTGAGTATAAAAGTCGTGAAGATGCAGCTTTATAGGACGTTGGAGAGGCTACGTTTGGAGTATTGCGTGCAGTTCTGGTCAACCCATTACAGGAAGGACGTGGAGTCTTTGGAGAGAGGAGGTTAACCAGAATGTTGCCCGGATTAGGGGGTATTAGCTACAGGGAGATGTTGGACAGACTGGGATTGTTTTCCTTAGAATGCCGGAGACTGAGGGGAGACCTGATAGAAATTTATAAAATGACGAGGCATAGACAGAAACCTTTTCTCTCCAAGGGTGGAAATGTCAAAGATTAGAGGGCATAGCTTTGAGATGAGAGGGGCAACGTTTAAAGGAGATGTGCGGGGCAAGTTGTTTTAATACAGAGGGTGGTGGGTGCCTGGAACACCAGCGATGGTGGTGGTGGCAGATATGATGGTGTTGTTTAGAAGGCTTTTAATGGCTATGGAGGGATTATGGATTATGTGCAGGTAGGGCACATTAATTTAACTTGACATCGTGTTCAGCACAGGCAATGTGGGCCGAAGGGCCTGTTCCATTCAGCACACCCTCAGCAACACAAAAGCCTGAGCTTATAGGGAGAGGTCGAGCAGGCTGGGACTTTATTCCTTGGAGCGCAGGATAAGAGGTGATCTTGTAGAGGTGTACAAAGTCATGGGAGGAATAAATAGGGTGAATGATAGGATTACCCAGAGAGGATCAAGAAATTAGGACAGAAGTTTAAGGCGAGAGGGCAATGATTTAAGAGGAACCGGAGGGGCAACATTTCCACACAAGTGGTGGGTATATGGAACAAGCTGCTGGAGGAGGTAATCACTACAGCAACGTTTAAGGGACATTTAGACAGTTCCATAAGATAGGACAGGTTTAGAGGTACACGAGCCAAACACGGGCAGGTGGGACTAGTGTAGAAGGGACATGTTGGTCGGTATGGGTAATTTGGGCCGAAGGGCCTGTTTCCAAGCTATACGACTGTGATAAACCCGACACACACGCACACACACAGCCAGGAGGGTTACACGCATGTTTATTCAGTCAATACATAAGTTACATGTGAATACGTTAGGACGTCTACAGTGACAGCAGTTAGGGGAAGCGGAGTCACGAGCCGGACCGGGGCACGGGAGGGGGATAGACAGGCAGAACGGCCTTTTTGTCCCAGACCATGGCGTGCCCACAGCGAGGGGGAAGGCAGCACATTCACCACGGGGAGAGGGGGTAACCGTGTTAGAGCGGCTCCGTCTGTGACCCCTCTGCCTCCCGCCTGTCTATCTGGGACCCTGACTGTCTAAGACCTCATCTGTCTCCGTCTACTCTGTGTCTGTCCTCCATCTGTCTGGCAAATTGTTGGTCCGTCTGGCCCCGTCTATCTGTCCGGGACCCTCTCTGTTCCGCATCTTGAGACCCCGTCCGATTGTCTAAGATGGATCTGTCCGCCTGAAAATCTGTCTGAGACACGTCTGGTCTGAACTTGGGCTGGTGTCTGGGAGCGGCGACAGACGCAGCAGTGGAGGCCGGATGTACCGGGACTAAACTGTGAGCTATGTGCCATGCTGGGGATGGGGGAGTCAGAGCAAAGGGACGGGGAGAGGAGAGGAGAGAAGAGGGAGAGGGGGGAGAAGGGAGGAGTGAGGGTGTCAGGGGAGGAATAACAGAACACGTGTGACCGGGGAGGGGAGGGATGCGGTAGTTATGGGGGTAGTGAGGAGGGGAGGGTGCAGTAGGTCTGACCTCCCCTCCCTCAGGGAGCGAGGGGGCCGAGGGTGAGTTGGAGGGTCTGTGTGAGCCACACAGTGTCAGGGGGGGAGTCGGGCTGGTCGGGGGGACGCAGGGGCCCGGGTGGGGTGGGGAAGTTGTGTCGGAGCCGGAAGCTGACGGTGACGGGACCGCTGTCGTTCTGGGGCACCACCCGCACGTACACGCCCACCTTGTTGGCCTTGCGGAACGCCACCACACTGCGGGAGAGAGAACGGGGGGGGAGGTTAGCGGGTAGACAACTCTGGAGACCCCGCGCTCTCTAACCTCCCCCCCACACCACCCCGCAATCTCCCCCTTTCCCCACTCTCCACCCCACGCGCCCTCCCTTCACCCCCTGCTGCTCCCAGCTGTACTCTCCCCACTCTCAACGCTGCCCCTGCCCCTTCCCCCACCTCACGCTCCACCCCCTCTCCACCCCATCTCACCCCTCTCCCTGCGCCCACCAACCCTCCACCCCTCCCCCACTCACTCGGGGTGGTCGTGGAACTCCTGCGGCTCCGACAGCTCGTCGTACTCTGCCGCCGCGTCCTTCCCAGCCAGGACGATCTCATTGGAGGGGAGCACCACCTGCAGGGACACCACAGCCAATCAGAGAAGCGGGTCATGGCAGCCAATCAGAGGAGGGGGCGACGGAGTTATAGCAGCCAATCAGTGAGAGGACGGGGCACTGAGAGGCGATGTTTCAGGTCGGGACACCGATGGGAGTTGGGGGGGGGGAAGCTGGACGTGAGGTGGGGACGGGACAAAGCTTGGAGATTGATGGGTGGATACAGGTGAGGGGGGAGGAGATAGAAAGACAGAAGAGGTTGAGTGCTGGGAGGGGGATTTGAGGGAGAATCCAGTCACGCAGAAGGGGGTTGGGTCCTGGAGCATGCAACGTTTAAGCATCATCTGGACCTACTTCCTCAGATGAAGTAGGAAGTTCGGCCTGTCCCCAACAACCCTCACCAACTTCTACAGATGCGCCATAGAAAGCATTTCATCAGGATGTACCACACTTGGCTCCATCCAAGACCGCGACAATCTGCAGAATTGTGGACGCAGCCCAGACCATCACGCAAACCAACCTCCCTTCCATCGACTCCATCTACACTTCACGCTGCCTCGGCAAGGCCACCAGCGTAATCAAGGACCAGTCTCACCCCGGTCACTCCCTCTTCTCCCCTCCCCCCCATCCGGCAAGAGGTACAGAAGTGTGAAAACGCACACCTCCAGATTCAGGGACAGTTGCTTCCCAGCTGTTATCAGGCAACCGAACCGTCCTATCACCAACTAGAGAGTGGTCCTGACCTCCCAACTACCTCACTGGAGACAGACTATTTTTTAATCGGACTTCACTGGACTTTATCTTGCACTCAATGTTATTATCCTATATCTGTACACAGCGGCAGACAGCACTGAAGCTATTTACTGCCTCAATGCTAGGTTAACTGTATCCAAATGGCAAGCCTAAAATAGCAGCAAGCTTGAGATTTCACAAGCAACACACTCTATTTGAGCTGGTGTGGGCAGCTCGAATGGAAGATAAACAGGATCTTAGTGTTGCCGAGACCCAGTGTGCCAAGCACACATCCTGTTATTGCTGCAGAAAATAATCTAACTCCATTAGAAGCTAAAATCTGCCAACATAAACACTATCACATGCAATCCACATTATTTTTTGGATACAGTGAACTGCAGATGCTGGTTCATACAAAAAGGCTCCAAAAGTGTTTTGTTTAGAGATACAGTGGATTAGAGATAGAGATTCCCAAGTTGTGTATCTTTGGGGTGTGGGGGGGAAACTGGAGCACCTGGAGAACACCCACGCAGTCACAGGGAGTACGTGCAAACTCCACACAGAGAGCAGCCAGAGTCAGGATGGAACCCGGGCCCCATGCGCTGTGAGCTACGCTGCCACCCAGAGGAGAGGAGAGGAAGGAAGGGAGAAGGACTGCGTCACCTTGGCAGTGCTGTCGGCAACTTCAGAGTCGGACTCCTCGCACGGCAGCAGGGTCACGTGGGTGAGATTCTCCACCGGGTTTGTCAGGGTCAGAAGCACCTGGCTCTCCTGAAACAAGAGGCACCGGCAACGTCAAGGGCCGACCAAGCTCCCCCCCGCCGTCTGCCCTTCCCCCCCCCCCCCCCCCCCCCCCCCCCCCCCCCCCCACCCCCCCCCCCCCCCCCCCCCCCCCCCCCCGCCCGCATCTTCGGCATTCCTCAACCTTCACTCCCCTCACTCATCCCTGGGGAAAGGCAGGACTAGCCCGGTCCCACCATAACACGATGGGCCAAAGGGCCCGTCCCTCACGCTTTGTCCAGGATTGTTTTCCCTGGAAAGTCAGAGGTTGAGGGGAGAGTTGATAGAAGTCACGATGCAGCTTTATCAGCCTTTGGTTAGGCCGCATTTGGAGTATTCCATGCAGTTCTGGTCGGCCCCATTACAGGAAGGATGTGATGAGGGTGCAGAGGAGGTTTACCAGGATGCTGCCTGGATTACGGGGCATTAGCTACAGGGAGAGGTTGGACAGACTTTTGGATCAGAACCAGGGGCCACAGTCTTAGAATAAAGGGGAGGTCATTTAAGACCGAGGTGAGAAGAAACTATTTTACCCAGAGATTTGTGAATTTATGGAATTCCCTGCCACAGAGGGCAGTGGAGGCCAAATCACTGGATGGATTTAAGAGAGAGTTGGATAGAGCTCTAGGGGCTAGTGGAGTCAAGGGATATGGGGAGAAGGCAGGCACGGGTTATTGATAGCGGACGATCAGCCATGATCACAATGAATGGCGGTGCTGGCTTGAAGGGCCGAATGGCCTCCTCATGCACCTATTTTTCTATGTTCCTATGACGGATTGTTTTCTCTGGAACGCTGGAGGTTGAGGGGAGACCTGATTGAAGTACATAAAATGATGAGATGCATTGGGTCAACAGTCAGAATCTTTCTCCCAAGGTAGAAATATAAAAAAACTAGAGGGCATAGATTTAAGGGGAGAGGGGCAAAGTTTAAAGGAGATGTGCGGGGCAAGTTTTTATTTACACAAGAGGCTAATGGATGCCTGGAATGCTCTGCCAGGGATGGTGGTGGAGGCAGTTGCAATAGTAGCGTTTAAGAGGTTTTTAGATAGGCACATGGATATGCAGGGAATGGCGGGATATGGATCACGTGCAGGCACGATTAGTTTATTTTAGCATCCTGGTCTGTTCCTGTGCTGTAGTGTTCTATGTTCTAAAACAGACTGCTGGCAATCAACCAGCACTTCCTCTCCCTTCAGACGCTGCCTGACCTGCTATGTATTTGAAGTGCAGTCTGGGTTTTAGTTTCGGACTCGAAGCACCCGTGGTGTTTTGCGTCTGGCCTTGAATTGTACTTGCCTTCATGAAGCGCAGGTTGGGAATGGTCAGAATCCGTACCTCTGGAACGTAGTTACTGCAGAACAAAAAATAAGATTGTGCCATTTCATTTAGAGTGCTGCCACACGGCCGCTGGAAACCGGAGCTCCCAGAGAAAACCCACGCAGTCGCAGAGAGAACGTACAAACTCCGTACAGACAGCACCCTTAGTCAGGGTGGAACCCGGGTCTCTGCCGCTGTCATGCAGCAACTCTGCCGATCTCTGCGGAACTCCATTGGTCACCGATCTCAAGCCTGACTATAGACCTTCCACCGCAACCCTCTATCAGTAAGCCAGTTCCACATCCATAATTCAACCTGTTCACCTATAATCCTAGCAAGCAGTGGTTGCTCAATGCAGTTAAACCGCAGCTAAACTTAAGGGGTGGAAATTCAGTGTCATTCAGCGGGTGTCAATCAGGGGTGTCAAACTCATCTTAGGTCATGGGCCGGATTGGGCAAAATGCGACTTCATGCGGGCCGGACCAGTTGTGCACGTGCGAACGTCAGTCAGCCAGCCCGAGGCCAAGGGGAGCTCAGCGCCGCCATCTTGTCTGTTTGACAGCGGTTGCCGGGGGCATCTGCGGGTCAATCACGGAGCGGAGGATGGGAGCACCCCTGCCGGTGCAGCAGGCGGCACAGACAGCGGTGGGAGAGAGAGAGCGGCTGCCGTACAGATACATAATAAATGGTCGTGAATATACTTCCCCCCCCCCCCCACAAATCATCCCACGGGCTGGATTGGACCCCTTGGCGGGCGGGTAGTTTGACACCCCTGCAGTAAATAAATAATGCATGCAAAGATAATTTTGGTAACATTAAATGGGCATCAGATTCAATTAGTGATTCGATTAACAAGGGATTCAATAATGATTTCTTCCGTCCAGGGTGGGTCTCGGAGTGCTGGGATGTTGATGCAGGGTTAGGGCAGAGAGCTGGAGAAACCATTTGCATGTTGATTTGTGAGGCTGTGGATTGAGACAGAATCATAGAGTCACAAAGTACGGAAACAGGCATTAAGGCCTAACCTGCCCATGGCAACCAACAAGTCCCATCCACATTAGTTCTACCTGTCGGCGTTTGGACCATCTCCCTCTAAATGTACTATATAAATGTGACTTGACTAAACCTTTCCTATCAATGTACCTGTCCAAATATCTATTGAACATTATTATTGTACCTGCCTCAACTACCTCCTCTTGCAGTTCATTCATTACACCCACCACTTTCTGTGAGAAAGTTGCCCCTCAGGTGCAGGAGTAGGCCATACAGCCCTTCAAGCCAGCACCGCCATTCAATGTGATCATGATCAAGGCTTTCCCCTCTCGCCCTAAACCTAAGTCCTCTAGTTTTTGATTCCCCGCCCCTGAGTAAACGGCTTTGTGCATTCACCCATCAGTCCCATTATTTCATACATTTCTAAAATAAATTTTAGAGAATTGAGGACGCAGCCCAGACCAACACGCAAACCGACCTCCCTTCCATTGACTCCATCTACACGACACTGCCTCAGCAAGGCCACCAGCATAAATAAGGACCAATCTTACCCCGGCCACTCCCTCTTCACATAGAACTAGTGTGCACGGGTGTATGGTATTGAAACGAAGGATGAACTTACACTGCGACAAGCTGGATCTTGAACTTGATGGAAGTTGGGTTAAACTCGGGCTTGCTCAAGTTGTGTTCACATTTCTACAGCGCACAGGAGCGTGGATGCAGGGTAGGGAAGGTGAAATGGGGAAGGGGGACGAACAGCGAGGAGAGAGAATGAAGAAATTAAAGTCAAACTGACACACTGCCAAATCTCGCACGTCTGATATTAAACAGAACTCAAACTGCAGGCCACGTGATTAGCATTGATTTAGTTCATTTTAAACCACGATTGCTTAAGAGTTTAGAAATATTGTTCTTCTCTTCAAGGTTATTTTTGCACCACCATGGTCTCATTTAATACAACTGGAAAACTGTCGGAAGAAAGGTCCCGACCTTAAACGTCATCGATCCATGTTCTCCAGAGATGCTGCCTGACCTGCTGAGTTACTTTAGCACTTTGTGTCTATCTTTGAAAAACTATCTTGCTCAGCAAAAGAAACACATACGACAGTAGCGTTTAAGAGGCTATTAGGTAGGCAAAACGAGATACAAAGTGCTGGAGTAACTCATCCCGTCAGGCAGCATCTGTGGAGGGAATGGACAGATGATGTTTTGGGTCAGGATTCTTCTTCATCAGTCCGAGGTTCCTCAACAAAAACGTCATCCATTCTTTTTCCTCCATGGATATTGCCTAGCCTGCCATGTATAACAGCCTTCACTTACAAAGAGGACTTAATTATTACTAGAATATACACACAAAATTCTGGAGTAACTCAGTGGGTCAGGCAGCATCTCGGGAGAAAAAGCATAGGTGTCGTTTCGGATTGAGACCCTTCTTCAGACTATTGAGGTTGGGGGGGGGGGGGGGATGGTGAAAACATGACAACAGCGGGGGCTGGGGTCAGAGGGGGGCAGGGGAGTGGGCAGAGGTGGAGGCAAGGTCCTGCGGAGGGATAGTGGGTGGGGGGGGGGGGGGTGTATTGTATTATCTGGTATTATCAACTTTGTGATGAAAATTGGTTTTAGTAAGATAACAGAAGATTGGCATTGCATGATTAAGATGGAAAACCACTTTGCCTTATCTACAAAATATCATGCATTAATGACAAAACAAACTACTTGGAACAAGCAAATTTTGATCTGACTTGCCTCTGGAATCAGATGTTCTTTTAAAGAAAACAAGATAATCACAGTAAACGCATGGCTAAGCAGTCAAAAGTGCTGATCTCATGTTTGTTCTGGAACTGGGGAAAAGCCTGTTTTATTATTTACGGAGAACTGCTCACATTAACGTCAGTGTTTTGATGTGAGAATTTGTTAAGGATATTACAGGAGTGGGTGCAGTGTTACAGCCATGTTAAACAGAAACTAAACCAGCTTTCATTGCAAATGGACATTAACAGAATGGTGCCTTGAGGAGTGCAGTCCAAGCAGTCATGTTTGACCTTTCCCTGCAACTTTGGAGCATGAGAAATTAGGCATGAAAAGTTTCAGATTTGCTTAATTTAGAGACACAGCGCGGAAAGAGGCCCTTCGACCCATCGAGTCTGCGCCAACCAGCGATCCCAATCCGTGTGTAGTACTACTCTACACACTGCAATATTTATCAAAGAGAATTAACGTACAAACCTGTACGCCTTTGGGATGTGGGCGGAAACTGGAGCACCCGGAAAAACCACATGTGGTCACAAGGAGAACGTACAAACTCCGTACGGGTCTCTGGTGCTGTGAGGCAGCAACTCTACCACTGTGCAAGGCTTTTAACACAGAACAATAGAACGGTACGGCATAAAAACAGACCCTTCATCCCACAATGTCTGTGCCAAATATAAATACTGAACGTGATCTATTTCCCTCCATTCCCTGCACACCCCTGCCTATCTCAAAGCTTCTTAAACACCACTATCGTATCTGCCTCCACCACCACCCCTGCAGCGCATTCCAGGTACCCACCACCCTCTGTGTAAAAAAAAACACATCCCCGCACATCTCCTTTAAACTTTGCCCCTCTCACCTTAAAAATATGCCCTCTGCTCTTTGACATTTCCACCCTGGGGAAAAAGGTTCTGACTGTCCAACCTATCTGCACCTCTCATAATTTTATATACTTCTATCAGGTCTTACTGCAACCTCTGACATGTTTACATATTCTGTTGTGCCGCAGCAAGTAAGAATGTCATTGTCCTATCTGGGACACCTGACAATAAAATACTCTTGACTCCTGCTCAATGTCCTGACCTATGAAGGCAAGCATGCCGTAAGCCTTCTTTACTGCTCTATCTACCTATGTTGCCACTTTCATGGAATTGTGGGTTTGGATCTCAAGATCCCTCTGCCCATCAATGCTGTTAAGGGTTCTATAAAGTCTTATAAGCTGAATCGTGACTTCCTAACTCTGCAGTTTTACAGGACTTTGGCGAGGCATCATTTGGAGTAAATATAATTCCAAATACAGGCACTCCCCGACTTACATAATAGGCGACTTGCCTAAACTCGCACTTACGCAAACAGTTCTGTGCTTGGTCCCTAGTGCAACCAAGGCTGTCTGTAATTTCCACAACACTGTACGATCGCTCAAGTTCACATCGGAAACAAGCCCACAATGGCAGCGATGCTTACCCAGAGCACACTGCAGAGAGTGCCCTGGAGGCAGTCAAACGCCGCTGAGACGGTTAATACTTTCAGTGAGTTATTGTGGGCAGTTATTCACATGTGGAAGTCTAGCACCAGAAGGCACAGCCTCAGAATAAGGTCAGGAGAATGAGGTTGTGAGGGAAAGATAGATCAGCCATGATTGAATGGCAGAGCAGACGTGATGGGCCGAATGGCCTAAATCTGCTGCTAGCGCATATGAATTTACGTAAAATCTGATTAACGTAAGGGTTCACGGAGTGCCTGTATCTGCGTACGGTTCTAAGAGCCAGGTTTGGCCACATCAATATTTTTTACAATACGACAGGTCCACCACCGATTTTCCTTTAATCCGGACAAAATTACGAGAGCGCACTTAAAATCCCTCGGAAGTCCCCCTGAACATGTGGTGCCTAGGCCAGGTGAAGTGGACAATCTCAACCTCATCAGGACTACTGTAGCCGATCGGCGGATCGAATTTGCCCCCTGTGGGCCGGGGCTCTGGACCTCCAGCCTGGCCGGATCCTGGCGGATCAGTTCCCATCGCCGACTTCCGTGGCTGACTTTGCGGTTCGGTATCTCGGCCCCCCGGTGGACCGTTCCTGTACCGCTGGACTCCTCACAGAGGCGGTGACCCCGTTGGTCCGGCAAAACGGATAATCCAGAAAGGCTCTGGAACCAAGGGTGTAGAAAAATCGGTGGTGGACCTGTGCCACCGTCTAACCGCTGTAATAAGGCGAATGGGTCCGGATGTCGCTCTAGACCTACCCGACAACGCAGAGAGCGTTTTATGAGGAGATGCTTGTGTTTGGGATACAGCTGGGAGGCATTGATGGGCTGGAAGTCTGGTTGCAGCAGTCGCTGGTGTAGGGTCGTCACTGAAAGGTTAAAACAGAAATGATCAGGATGGTTAAAACCCGACCCCGAAACATCACCTATCCACGTTAAGACTTTAGACTTTACTTTAGAGATACAACATGGAAACAGGCCGTATTGAGTCCGTGCCGACGAGCTATCAGCCTAGACCAGTGGTTCTCAACCTTCTTTGCCCCATGCACCCATTTCACCATATGTCAGAATGTCATTCCCCCCCTTTCCAAGATTGTCTGCCTCAAAAAGTGCATTCCAAATAATATGCAAATAATACTGAACATCTTTTATTTCTAACAGTTTGAGTTTGCTAATCTGTGGTCCCAATTTCCCCCCTGAAAACCTGAAATTCCCCCCTGGGGGGAATTCCCCCCTGGTTGAGAACCCCTGCCCTATACAATAGTTCTATCCTAGACATCATGGACAAATTTACAGAAGCCAATTAACCTTCAAACCTGCACGTCTTTGGAGGGGAGGCGGGGAACCCACACGGTCACAAAGAGAACGTGGAAACTCCACACAGACAGTACCCGAGGTCAGGAACAAACCCGCGTCTTCCATGCTGAGAGGTAACGGCTCTACCCGCTGCACCACTGTGCCAGGTGTGGTGAGGGCTCAATGACTGTGTCCAGCAATAGTACACATCCACCACAGATTTTCCGGCAACTGGCAGTCCGGCACCTCCTTAAATCCGGACCAAATTAAGAGAGCCACTTGAAATCCCACCCTGGAAGTCCCCCCCCCCGAAAAATGTGGGGCCAAGGCAGCGTGAGACGGCTGATCTCGACCTCATCGGGATTGCTGCGACTGATCAGCGGGTCAAATTTGTCCCCTGTGGCCGGGGCTCTGGAACCCCGGCCCTGCCGGAGCCGGCAGATCCGTTCCCTTAGCCGACTTTCCAGGCTGACCTTGCGGCCCAGTATAGCAAGTTTCCATCTCCCGTAGCCTGACTTGGCTCTTACCCTCGGGCAGATTAATGGGTCTGGTGTAGTAATCCTCAGGCAGAGGTTCAACCTCCTCCAATGCCTGGGCAGGCTCGATCTTGATCTCCTTGTGATCATCTGTTTCTTTCAACCTAGAGGGCAGGAGAAAGGCTAAAGTGTTGGAGTAACTCAGCGGGTAAACCACTATCATCCCAGCCCATCCTGTGAATGCGGAGCAGAACAACAGACAGCCAACCATGTCTCTGGGTGCCCACTCGACCACCCACCAAATGGAGCTCAGGGCCTGGCAGACATTGACGCAGAGACTACAACCTGGCTGCTCAACACCCGGCTTGAGATCTAACTATTCCTTTTGTTTATGTTTCATTCGTAAGAAGCGGGTAAGGGAACATCCGATTAAAGACAGTCCGAGGATCTCCAATGAGGTAGATGGGAGGTCAGGACCGCTGTCTAGTTGGTGGTGGGATGGTTCAATTGCCTGATAACAGCTGGGAAGAAACTGTTTAGCGTTAGTTTAGATTAGTTTATTATCACGGGTACTGAGGTACAGTGAAAAGGTTTTTGTTGCGTGCTATCCATTCTGCGCAAAGGCTTTTATTGATTACAATCAATCTGTCCACAGCGTACAGATACAGGATAAAGGGAATGATGTTTAGTGCAAGATAAAGTCCAGTAAAGTCCGATTAAAAACAGTCTGAGGGTCTCCAATGAGGTAGATGGGAGGTCAGGACCGCTGTCTAGTTGGTGGTGGGATGAGTGGTCCTGACCTAACACATAAAGTGCTGGAGTAACTCAGTGGGTCAGGCAGCATGTTTGGAGAGCCTGGATAGATGACGTTTCGGGTCGGGACCCTTCCTCACTCAAACCAACCCAAAACGTCGCAAACTACATAGATCAGCACAAGTCGGAGGTGGAGGCCAAGTCATTGGGCATTTTTAAAGCAGAGATTGACAGGATCTTGATTAGTAAGGGTATCAAGGGTTGTGGGGAGAAGGCAGGAGAATGGGAATGAGAGGGAAAGATAGATCAGCCATGATCAAATGGCAGAGTACACTCGAAGGAACGAATGCCCTAATTCTGCTCCTATGAATTATGAACTCAATCAGACGGTGTCAATGTCCTCTGGCCACACACAGAGTCATATTGCATGGAAACAGACCCTTCAGCCCAGCTTGCAATCGCTGACCAGCATGCCCCATCTACACTAGTCCCAACTGCCTGCGTTGGGCCCATATTCTTCTGAACATTTGTTATCCATGTACCTGTCTAAATGTTTCTTAAGTGTTGCGCTAGTACCTGCCTCCACTACCTCCTCTGGCAGCTCGTTTCTTACACCTAGCACCCTTTGTGTAAAAAAAGTTCATGTTCAAGTTACATTTCTTGTCACATACACCAATTGGTGCAGTGGCATTTGAGTTACCATACAGCCACACAAATAAAATTAAAAGAACGCAACACTATAGAATTTAACACAAATAAAAGCTGTCCCTCAGGCTTCTATTAAATCTTTCCCCCCTCACCATAAAATTCATCCCCTCACATGTTGGGGATGAATTTAAAAAGACTTACGTTGGTCCGGCGAGGCTAATAATTGGAGTGCCAGCTCGCTGTCGCTGCAGTCTGGTACCCAAGCCATACTTGTCCTGAAACAGAATGTATCAAAGTCAAACCGGGCTCCTCCTTGTTACACGTAACACTGAACATCCGTGATCCCACTACGGCAGGGTGAAGGGCAACACAAGATGATATGTTCACACCATCCACAATCAAACAGAGATACCACCACCCACACGGTGACAGATTCACCCCTTTCCAAGTCTGGATCCCAATGATAATTTAGGCTTTTCAACCCCAGAATGTAGGAAAATAGTGCTGCAATGCTGAGGCTGTATAAGGTATTGGTCAGACCGCATTAGACGTTTTGAGAGCAGTTTTGGGCCCCACAACTGAGGATGGATGTGCTGGCGTTGGAGAGGGTCCAGAGGCGGTTTACAAGAATGATCCCAGGGATAACTGGGTTAACGTATGACGAGCATTTGAAGGCACTGGGCCTGTCCTCAATGGAGTACGGGGGGGGGGGGGGGGGGGGGGGGGGGGGGGGGACCTCATTGAAACTTACTGAATGGTGAAAGGCCTGGATGGAGTGGATGTGGAGAGGACGTTTCCACTAATGAGTTTAGGACTACAGGGCATAGCCTCAGAATAAAATGACGTACCTAGAATGGAGATGTGGAAGAATTTCTTTAGCCAGAGGGTGGTGAAGCTGTGGAATTCATTGCCTCAGACAGCTAAGTCATTGGGTATTTTTAAAGTGGAGATTGACAGAATCTTGATTAGCTTGGGTGTCAAAGGTTATGGGGAGAAGCAGGAGAATGGGGTTGAGAGGTAAAGATAGATCAGCCATGATTGAATGGCGGAGAAGACTCAAAGGGTTGAATGTTGCTGCCACACAGCACCAGAGACCCAGGTTCGATCTTGACTAGGGGTGCTGTCTGTATGGAGTTTGTGCATTGTCCCCGTGGCCACGTGGGGTTCGTCCCTGTGGTCCAGTTTCCTCCCACACTCCAAGATGTGCAGGTCTGTAGGTTAATTGGCTTCAGTAACATTGTAAATAATCCGTAGTGTGTAGGACAGCACTAGTGTACGGGGTGATCACTGGTAGATGACCATTCGGCGGGCCAAAGAGCCTGTTCCCACACTGTGTCTCTAAACTCTAAACATGGGTTACCAATACAATGAGAAATCTGGCAAAGAAACCTCAAAATGATTAACTTGATTGTATGTATACTTGAAGTCTGACACATGTTCAGTAACGGCAAGACGATACATTACCCTGATAGTATGTACACATGAAACATGTGAGTAACAGCACACAACCATGCACAGTACACACACAGTCATCAACTGTGCATACACCAACATATTTAACAGAACATCTATACATTTATGAAGTTCACTTGTAAAGATTATTTTTATTATCTCCTGGCATTAAAATAATGACAATTTAAAGGTCCACAAACATTTATAAATGGTCACCATTCAGCCGAGCTGTTGAATTACCCAAAGTTGCCTATCTCACCCCTCTCTCCAAGCCTACGCCATCACTTCCTTCCAAGGGGCAACCCTTTGTTTGGAGTAGGTTTATTATTGTTCCCAAATTTAAAAGAAAGTGAGCGTCACTCCTGATCTATCATTGACTCCAGCAAAAGGTCAGACAATGCTCACGTGGATTATGGGTCCATACACAGTCATACAGCACGGAAACAGGCCCTTTGGCCCTAATCGCTCGTGCCGACCAAGATGCCCTATTTACGATAATCCCATTTAGTCAATAGACTGATGCAGCATGGCAACAGGCCTTATGGCCCAACTTAGTCCATGCCTCATCTACACTAGTCCCACCTGCCCTTGTGTGGCTCATATCCCTCTAAACCTCCCTCTATACATATGTCTGTCCAAATGTCTTCTAAATGTTGTTATAGTACCTTCCTCAACTACGTCTCATAGCAGCCCGTTCCATACACCCACCACCCTCCGAGTGAAAAGTGGCCGCAGGTTCTTATTAAATTCCCCCCCTCACGTTAAACCTATGTCCTCTGGTTCTTGATTCCCCTTCTCCGGGTAAAAGACTCTGTGTGCATTCATCCTATCTACCTCCATCATGATTTTAAAGATCTTTATAAGGTCACCCCCTCAGCCTCCTGCCCTCCAAGGAATAAAGTCCTCGCCTGCTCAACCTCTCCGTCTAGCTCAGCCCCTCGAGCCCTGGCAACATCCTCGTAGATATGATCAAAGAACACTGGGCAAATGAATATAATAAGCAACTCCAACTCACCACCACATGTATAGTGTGTGTCTACACACCAGGAGGAGCAGCAGTATTGAGACAAAAAAACAGATAGTTCAACAGTTAAGACAATCAAATTAGCATGCACGATCTAAACAGATTTGGTTAAACAATAGACAAGTCATTGCCGATGTCGGTTCACAAAAAAGACACAAATTGCTGGAGTAACTCAGTGGGTTGCGCAGCATCTCTGGAGAACATGGATAGGTGATATTTCAGGTCAGAACCCTTCTTCAGACTGATCATATTGATCAAAACATAGAGCATTGAACAGTACAGCACAAGAATAGACCGTTTGGCTCACAATCAGTCTGAAGAAGGGCCCTGACCCGAAACATCGCCTAACCATGTTCTCTAGAGATGCTGCCTGACCCGCCGAGTTACTCCAGCACTTTGTCTCTTTTTTTAAAAATTAGACAATTCTGGTTGCTATACAGCCTCTGCTATATGTGAGCAAAAGATTTAAATGTCAAACAAAGTTCACAAAGTACGCCGAGTTCTGGAATTCCTCAGGTTCCTATTAATTCTTTCTCCTCTCACCTTAAACCTATGTTATCTGGTTCTTGATTCCCCCACCCTATTTAATCCCCTAATTATTTTATACACTTCATATGTTCACCCCTCATTGTCCCGCGCTCCAAGGCATAAAATCATTAGCAGAGAGAGCTGAACAGCGTTACATTTTCTTTTCTTCACCTTATATGATAGGGAAGTAATGACGGAATAAGTCTGTGAAACTGTTGTTAATTGCTGCACTGTACATGTACGTTTTACAGGTCCACCACCGATTTACCGGCACCCTTGGTTCCAGAGCTTTTCAGGAATATCCGTTTTGCCAGACCAACAGAGGACACCGCCTCCCAAAGGAGCCCCACGGTTCCGGAGCGGTTCACCTCGGCCACCGAGGAGCCGACATGCACAGCCGGCCGGGAAAGTCAGCTGTGGGAAGGAATCTGCCGGCTGGAGTGGGCTAACTCAACCCGCCGATCGGCCGCTGAAGTCTCGGTAAGGTCATGATCGCCCGCCTCACCCGGCCTCGGAGCCACATTCTGGGGGTTTCAAATGCGCCCTCTAAATTTTGTCCGGATTAAAGGAGGTGGCGGACTACCAGTTGCGGGAAAATTGGTGGTGGACCTGCACGTCCGTAGAAGTTGGCGGACGGAGTAGTGAGTCGGTCCCGGTGAGCGGGCTCGATAAAAGGGAACTCACGGAAAAAGCCAAGGGCATGTAGTTTCTACGTCTAACCAGTTTCTTTCGGTCACGTTCAAGCTTCTCTCTTTGTGCCAGTTGGTGGTAATACTCCAGCAGTTTATTGATCTGTAGAGAAAGTTGGAAAGTAATGCTTTTCATTTACATCACACACTGTAACGTCCAGGTTCAGGAGCAGCTTCTTCCCAACAACCATCAGTCTTCTAGGTAAGCATCACTGCCATTGCCGGCTTGTTTCTGATGTAAACCCGAGTGATCGTACAGTTTTGTGGAAATTACAGACGGCCAGACTTGTTTATATAAGTGCGATTTTACGTAAGCTCCTATTGTGATGGACGGGGAGTGTCTGTACCATGTTTGCAGGTCAGTTGTGCTGTCGGAAGTAAGAATTTCATTGTTCTATTTCGGGACATAGACAATAAAACACTCTTGACTATTGCCTAAACTGGTGAGGGTATGACACCGCTGTACTTGACTTTTACTTCATTGCATTTCGGTATAGCATGACATCCAAAAAACGTTTGAGATTGTAGGTTAATTGGCCCTCGTGTGTCTAGTGGGTGAGAAAGTGGGATAACATGGAAATAGTGTGTGTAGAGAGGATCGATGGTCAGCATGGACTTGGTGGTCCAAGGGCCTGTTTCCAAGCTGTCTGCGTGAACTGTTCCACAGCCTGGTGATGTGTGTGTGCCTGGGGCCATGCTGTATCTCTCTATGACTCCATACGACCGTGACTCTTTGACCATAGCTCAGCAGCAGTCAGTGACGTCTTGGTAGCTACATGTGAGAGCTGGCACTCACCCTCTGGGTGTGAAGGTTCTCTGGTTCTTGCCACCCTCCGCTGGCTGCAAAAGAAAGAACATTGTTAGCATAGTTCTCAGGACATTCTGTTGTGCTGCTGCAAGTAGGGATTTCATTGTTCTGTTTGGGACATTTGACAATAAAATTCTCTTTGACTCAGCCTCCTACAATCAAGGGAAAACAAGCCCTGCCTATCCAATGAATATGTACCCAAAATCTTCCCATAACTAATGTCCTCCAATCCATTCAACTTTTACATAGATGCTGCCTGATCTGCTGTTTAGAGTTCAGAGATACAGCAGGGAAACAGGCCCTTTGTCCCACCGAGTACACGGTGACCATCCACCACCTGTTCACATTAGTTATACGTTATCCCCCTTTCTCATCCACTCCCTACATACTAGGGGAGACATTTTACAAATGCCAATTAATCTACAACCTACACGTCTTTGGAATGTGGGAGGAAAACTGAGCACCCAGAGAAAACCCACGCAGGTACAAACTCCACACAGACAACACCCGTACTCAAGATCAAACCCGGGTCTCTGGCGCTGTGAGGAACCAACTCTACTGCTGCGCCACCGTGCACGTCCAGTGTTCTATGTGCTCGGTTCTCCTTCAACCAGCCAAACCTCTTCTGGCTGAATATCGCAGTGCAGAAGAGTCATTTGGCTGCCCATGCAGTCTTCCCCCGTACACAGCTTCTTCCCAGCTGTTAACAGGCAACTGAACCATTCCATCACAAACTAAAGAGCGGTCATGGCCTCCAACCTACATCATTGGAGACGCCTCGGACTATCTTTAATCGGACTTTACCTTTCACTAAACGTTATTCCCTTTTTCATGTATCTGCACACTGTGGACGGCTCGATTGTAATCACGTGGTCTTTCGACTGACTGAATAGCACATAACAAAAAGCTTTTCACTGTACCTCGGTACACGTGACGACAATAAACTAAACTAATTTCTCCCTCCCCCTTTCCTTCCCCTTTCTCCATTTAACCTTATTCCCTTTATCCTGCATCTGAAAACAGTGGACGGCTCGATCGCGATCCTGTATAGTCTTTCCGTTGAGTGGATAGCACGCAGCAAAATGCTATTCACTCTACCTCGGTACACATGACAATAAACTAAAACAAACTGCATCCAATTCATCTCCCTGCGTCCTTGGTGTTTGGCCTGCAGGTCAGTCCTCACTCACCAACAGATTTGTCTGCCATGCCGACATCCCGGGAGGTCCAGCGACAGAAGCCGCAGGCCAGGTAGTAAGCCTTCTTCATGGTGGTCTTAGCCGGGTCATCAGGCAGGGGTGCCGGGATGTTAGTGGCCCTTGTGGAAAGAGTATGCATGCAGCTCGGACAATCAAAGCAGTTGGCACACCTGAAGGATAAGAAGGAAAAAGAGTCAACAGTGTTTTCTTGTCATATGTCCCGAGACGGAACAAGGACATTCTTCCTTGCAGTAGCACAAAGTGTGCGGCACACAGTGGCACAGCGGGTCGAGCTGCTGCCTTACAGCGTCAGAGACCCAGATTCGATCCTGACTAAGGGTGCTGTCTGTACAGAGTTTGCACGTTCTCCCTGTGACTGTGGGTTTTCTCCGGATGTTCCGGTTTCCACCCACACTCCCAAAGACGTGCAGCTTTGCAGGTCAATTGGTAAATCGTCTCGTGTGTAGGATAGAATTAGCGTATGGAGTGATGTTGGGCGACGTGGACTAAGTGGGCCGAAGGGCCTTGTTTCAACACTGTATTTCTAAACTGATCTAAACTAAGCACAACAGCAAAAGAACAGCTGAGTAAAAACAAAAAATAACAGTGCAAAACTGACAAAAACATGCCCCCCCCCCCAAGTCTATGTCGTTAAAAGTTCTATTTAATAGTCTGATGGAAGAAGCTGCTTCAGATCCTGGGCTATATAGTTTTCAGGCTCCTGTACCTTCCTGGATGGCAGAAGTGAAATGAGAGCATGAACATGAAGGTGGGGTCTCCGATGTTGCTGGCTGCCTTTTAGAGGCAGTGTCGCCAGTAAATCCCTTCCATGGTGGGGAGGTCAATACCCATGATGGACCAGGGAGCATCCACCACTTCTTGCAAACTTCTTCATTCCTGCCTCTAAGTAAACATTAGTTTAGTTTAAAAAAACTAGAGTAACTCAGCTGGTCAGAACATAGATAGATGACGTCTTGGGTTGAGACCGTTCTTCAAACGGATGAAGGGTCCCGACACGAAAGGTTATCTACCCAAGTTATCCAGAGATGCTGCTTGACCCGCTGAGTTACTCCAACACTCTGTCCTTTTGTGTAAACCAGCATCTGCAGTTCCTTGCTTCTATATTAGTTTAGAGATGCAGCATGGAAACAGGCCCTTCAACTTGTCAAGTCCATGTCGACCATTGATCAATCACTAGTTCTGTTATCCCACTTTGTAATCCACTCCCTGCACATGAGGGATAATTTTGCAGAGGGCTAATTAATCTACAATCCCGCACGTCTTTGCGATTTGTCGGACTCTACCCGCCACTGTGCCATCCCATTGCCTTGAATAACCAGCATCACTTCTTGCAAATGCATTCAACTCGGTTTCAAGAGATTGGAAGATCATATTCGCTTTGATGCAATTAGCTGGAAAGATTAAAGCTGATGGTCTTGTTTTAAGAGCAGGCAAAATAGGTTGAGATTTCCCAGATCAAAATTGGTATTGATTTATTAATGTCACATTTACATACAGTGAAATGCTATCCAGTCAATCATATTGAAAGATAAAGCACAAAGTGCTGGTGTAGCTCAGCAGGTCAGGCAGCATCTGTGAAGAACATGAATGGGCGATGTTCTGGGTCTGAAGAAGGGTCCCAACCCATAATGTTACCTATCCATGTCTTTCACACATGGATAGGGCCCCTCCAGTTCCTATTAAACCTTTCTCCCCTCAGCTTCTAGAGGGGATGGTAGAGGCAGGGTCTCTCACCACGTGTCCACCCTGGGACAAAGGTTCTGACTGTCTACCGCAATCTTGCAGTCCAACTCGGCAACAGTCAAAATAATTAATTTTTACAGCAGTGACCTGGTTTACAGAGAGAACACACACCTGTTCTTTTTCAGTTTTGCCTCAGCTGAGGGCATGTTTTCCAGGCAACTTGGGCAGTAATGGGAGTCCACCTGCAAAGAGAAAATTGAATATTAGGAGTCACACAATCATGTTTGTTAAGTCACAGGAGCAGAATCAGGCTATTTGGCCCACTATCCACCATCTGATCATGGCTGATCTATCTTTCCCTCTCAACCCTGCCTTCTCCCCATAACCTTTGACAGCCGTTCTAACCAAGAACCTATCAATCTTCACTTAAAAATACCTAATGACTTGGCCTCCACTGCCAACTGTGGCAATGCTGACTAAAGAAATTCCACCTCATCTCCATTCTAAAGGTACATCCTTTTATTCTGAGGCTGTGCCCTCCGGTCCTAGACTATCTCCACATCCACTCCATCCAGGCCTTTCACTATTCGATAAGTTTCAATGAGGTCCCCCTTCTTTTCTAGGTTCATCTTTCTAAACTCCAGCGAATACAGGCCCAGTGCAGCCAAAACTCACTAACACACTGTAATGCGCTCTCTGCTCATCAGTCAAAATACAATGGGTACATCCTACATTGGTAGTGGTATACTACTGTCATGTGTACAGAGGCCCAGTGAAAACTCTGGGTAGTACGTAGAAACAAGGAACTGCTGGTTTACACTGAAGATAGACACAAAGTGCTGGAGTAACCCAGCAGATCAGGCAGCATTGCTGGAGAAAAATTATGCGTGAGGTTTTGGGTTGGAACCCTTCTTCAGAATAACTGCAGATGCTGACTTACACCCCAGAGTGCTGGAGTAACTCAACGGGTCAGGCAGTACCCTGGAGAACATGGATAGGTGAGGTTTCAGATCGCAACCTCCTTCAGACAGAGTGTGGAGGGGAGGGAGGAAAGAAAGCTGGAAGAGAGTACAGGCAGGGCACAACCGGATCGGGAATCGGGGAAAACAGGCGAGTGAAACTATCGAGGAGTGGTAGGATAATGGGGGACAGTAATGCTGGGTTACATGGATAATTAATAGAGATATGGGATTAGTATAGTTTAGAGGTACAGCGCAAAAACAAGCCCTTCGGCCCACAAGGTACGCACTGACCAGCGATCCCTGCACATTAACACTATCCTACACACACTAGGGATAATTTTAACATTTACCAAGCCAATTAACCTACAAACCTTTGGACTGTGGAAGGAAACCGCAGATCTCGGAGATAACCCACGCATGTCACGGGGAGAACGTACAAACTCCGCACAGACAGCACCCGTGGTCCGGATCGAACCCGGGTCTCCGGCGTTGCATTCGCTGTAAGGCAGCAACTCTACCGCTGCTCACCATGACCAATTGTTTTATAAACCAGCATCTGCAGTTCCTACCCACACAGACTGTAACCTCCTAGGTTATAAGGAAATGGATATGCAGGGAATGGAGGAATAAGGATTATGTGTGGGTAGATAAAAGATGGTTTTGGCATCATCATTGTGTGCTGAAGGGCCTGTTCTTATGCTGAACTGTTCTATGAAATTATGGAACTAATCGTCGCAAGGATTAAGATGAGGAGAATGTATATAAATCTACATAGGAGAGGGCGAGGAGGAGAAATAGCTTGAGGAGGAAGGTTACAGAAGCAAATAGCATGCTTTCTATAACTCACATGACACATCAACAATGCCAACAGCTAAAACCAATGACTAGAAAATCAGGTCATTTACAGACGATGTTTCGTGTTGTCATCCTTCTTCAGACATTTTGGATCAAGACTGAAAAAGGGTCCTGACCCAAAACGACATATGTCCATTGTCCTCTCTAGATATTGCCAGACATGCCCAGATCATTGTTTTTTTGCTCAATTTGACAAGCGGGTCGATTGACTGAAAAACTAAGGTCAAACCCAAGGTATTAACCTGACCATCTACACTGAAGATAGTGCACAATAAAGGCGTTGTTTGCAAGTGAACAACTTGCAGCCTGAGTATGGGCAGGATCTTGTTGAAGCAAACTCATAATCAGTGCAGCAAAGTCAGGGTGGGGTGGGGATGGGGGGTGTTACGGATGGGGGTTGGGGATGAGGGGGGTGGGGATGGGGAGGTGTTATGGATGGGGTTGGGGGATGAGGGGGGTGGGGACGGGGACAGGGGGGTTTGGATGGGGATGGGGTTGGGGTTGTTTGGGATGGGGGGGTTGATGGATAGGGGTTGGGGATGGGGTGTGTTGGGGATGGGGGTTGGGGATGGGTGTGTGGGGATGGGGGCGTGTTGGGGAGGGGGAAGGAGGGGGGTTACGGTGGGGGTTGGGGATTTGGGTGTGTTGGGGATGGGGGGGTGTTGGGGATGGGTGTGTGTTGGGGATGAGGGTGTGTTGGGATGAGGGCGTGTTGGGGATGGGGGTGTGTTTGGGGATGGGGGTAGGTGGGGGTTGATGGGGATGGGGGGTGTGTTGGGGATGGGGGTGTGGGGGTTGGGGATGGGGGGGTTGATGGGGAAGGAGGGGGGTTACGGTGGGGTTGGGGATGAGGGGGGTTGGGGGGGTTGGGGATGGGGGGTGTTGGGGATGGGGGTGTGTGTTGGGGATGGGGTGTGTTGGGGATGAGGGGTGTGTTGGGGATGAGGGTGTGTTGGGGATGGGGGTGTGTTGGGGATGGGGGGTGTGTTGGGGATGGGGTGTGTGGGGGGTGTTGGGGATGGGGTGTGTGGGGGGTGTTGGGGATGGGGTGTGTTGGGGATGGGGGTGTGTTGGGGATGGGGTGTGTGTGGGGGGTGTGGGGATGGGGGTGTGGGGATGGGGTGTGTTGGGGATGGGGGGGGGATGGGGAAGGAGGGGGGTTACGGATGGGGGGGGGGTGCGTTGGGGAGGAGGGGGTTAATGGGGAAGGAGGGGGGTTACGGTGGGGTTGGGGATGAGGGGGGTTGATGAGGGGTGTGTGTTGGGGATGGGGTGTGTTGGGGATGGGGGGGTGTGTTGGGGATGGGGGGGTTGTGTTGGGAATGGGGGGGTTGATGGGGAAAGTAGGGGGGTTACGGTGGGGTTGGGGATGAGGGGGGAACCAGTGACGAGACTGAGGCGGCTCCGCGCTCCCATTGGCCCGGCGCTCTGACTGGCGGCCCCGTGAACCAATGATCGCGCGGCTCATTGACGGAATGGGCGGGGCGGTGTGACTGACAGGTACCACGGCCAATGGGCTCGGGTCCCGCCCCCTCCCCTCCTCCCCCGCCCACACCCACCTCATGCGACACGCTCTCCAGCGAGCGCAGTTCGTGGCAGTAGCGGCAGAAGTAGAGCTGTGACAGCGGCAGCCGCTGCTGCTTCTCCCCGTCCACCAGGTACACGACCCGCTCCAGCTGCAGCAGCGACGCCATCTTCCTCCCGCCCGCCCGGCCCGGCCCGACGCGCCCTGCGCGATGGCGTCACCCCGCTTCCTGCGTCCCCAGCGCGGTGACGTCATAGGTCCGCCCAGCTTGGCGTTGGAGGACCAGGCGGCAGGGCTGGGATCAGGCCCTTCGGCCCACAGCCTCTCTGCTGTACACAATGCTAAGTTAAACTGATCTCCTCTGCCTGCACATGACCCAAGTCAACTTTGTTTGTCACATACACATACAAGATGTGCAGTGCAATGAAAGTGGCAATGCCTGCGGATGGTGCAAAACAACAGAACAGAACAGAACAGAACAAAACCAGTATTTACATTTTAGTAAAAAAAGACACAACAGTAAATTAGTCCCTGGTGAGATCAGAGTTTACAGTCCAGATGGCCTGTGGGAAGAAACTCCGTCTCATCTTCTCTGTTTTCACAGCGTGACAGCGGAGGCGCTTGCCTGACCATAGCAGCTGGAACAGTCCGTTGCTGGTGTGGTAGGGATCATTCATTATCTTGCTGGCTCTGGATCTGCACCTCCTGGCGTACAGGTCCTGCAGGGGGGTGAGTGTAGTTCCCATAATGCGTTCAGCCGAACACTCTGCAGAGCTTTCCTGCCCTGGGTAGAGCAGTTCCCAAACCAGATCAAGATGTTACCGGACAAGATGCTTTCTACAGCCCCAGAGTAGAGGACTGAAGGATACTCAAGAGAGACTCTGAATTTCCTCAGCTGCCTGAGGTGGTAAAGGTGCTGCCTTGCCTCTCTCACCAGTGTGGCAGCGTGTGATGCCCATGTCAGATAATCTGTGATGTGGACTCCCAGGTATTTAAAGCTGCTCACCCTATCCACAGTAGTTCCATTTATCTCCAGTGGCATGTATCTCCTCGAATGTTGTGCCCTTCTCAAGTCCACAATCAGTTCCTTAGTTTTTATGACATTCAAGAGGAGGCTGTTGTCCTGACACCAGAGTGCCAGGTCAGCCACCTCCTCCCAGTAGGCTTTCTCATCATTATCGGAGATCAGGCCCACCACCACAGTGTCACAGGGCTGCCAACATTGGGTGAGAGTTGGGAGTGAGGAGGGTGTCCCCCCTCCCATTGGTACGGAACTTTTGCATTTTTCAGCTTGAAATTGTGTAATATGGTGCATAATGTAGCGAGTCTTTTAACTTGCACTTGAATGCAATATATATGCTTTAAATTGGATTAGCTATGAATGAGGTTAGAGTAAATTACATTCCTAATTACATTCCACAGTAGAGCCCAGGCTCTGATCCATACGTGCAGCACATGAATGATCTAAGTGTATTCATGTATGGAAATCAGATTATAATCAACCACTTGGCCGATGTTGGCCAACCTAGGTCTCACTGCACACCTGGTACTACTCCTGGCCCGGTCTCCAGTTGCATACCTTCTCTCATGCCTGTCCCTGAGTCCAGCCCTACACCTGCCCCCCCCCCTATTCTACCCTGATCATAACTGCTTACCTGCTTAGGTTCCCAGTGCTGAACACACCCCTGGTCCCAGCTTTGACTGCACACCTAGTACTATTCCAGACCTTGACTCTGGATGCAAAATTGGCCTTGCTTCTAGCCCCTTTGCACTGACAATATATCTGGCACACACATAAAGCTATGCACATGTGGACTGTACCTATTATGTTCAAGTCCACAGGTGCTAATGCAGTAATCCTTTATGGGGCACTTCACAGACCAAATTATGGATAACAACATTTGCTACATTCATTGGCTGCCTTGTTATCCAACATGCTAGCCACTTTGTCAAAGAAGTCATCAATTGGTTGAACACAATTCCCATCCATAAAATTATACTCACTCAGCTGTATAAGTATTCTGATATCATTTCTTTCATTTTCGTTACAAACTGTCCTGAAGTCATCAGGCTAATTACAAATCAATAACACTAGCCAACTCCGAAACATGAAGCGCTGAGCATTGGGATCCAAACATCATGGACAACTGGCCTCAGTTCCCTGCTCACATCTGGCAGTGTTCTCCATCTGAACCAGGGGCCACGGAGCCTATTTGAAAGTGGGGAGGCTGAGTGATCACTGATCACTGGCCTTGGGGGTACCCGGTGAGGGGAGTGGAGCAAACCGAGTGGGGAGAGGGTGTGGAAGAAGGGTGTCCCCCTCCCAGGGTAGGAACTTTTTGAAATTTGATGTATTCAAATCATGTTTTAGTGCATTGTAGAAGTATGATTTCAATGTTTTTTCTATTAAGTATTTTTAAGAGATAACTTTTTAAGGGGTAACTTTATCCACACAAAGGGTGGTGGGTGTTTGGAACAAGCTGCCAGAGGAGGTAGTTGAGGCAGGGGACCATCCCAACATTTAAGAAACAATTAGACTGATACATGGATAGGACAGGTTTGGAGGTATGGACCATAAGCAGGTAGCGTAGCTGGGGACATGTTGGTGGGTGGTGGGCAAGTTGCGCTGAAGGGCCTGTTTTCACACATGTATCACTCTATGACCACATTATACCTCCACCATGCATGAATGCTTCAAAATCAAGTGATCGAGTTTTATTGCCATATACTCAAGCATAGAAACGTAGAAAATAGGTGCAGGAATAGGCCATCTGCCCTTCGAGCCAGCACTGTTATCCAATATGATCATGGCTATTCATCTAGAATCAGTACCTCTTTCCTGTTTTTTCCCCATATCCCTTGATTTTGTGAGCTAAATGTAACTCTCTCTTGAAAACATCCAGTGAATTGGTCTGCACTGCCTTCTGTGGCAGAGAATTCCACATTCACAACTTTGTGTGAAGAAAGTTTGTCCTCATCTCAGTCCTAACTGCCCCCCACCCCCCCTTATTCTTAAACTGTGACCCCTGGTTCTGAACTCCCCCAACATCGGGAACATTTTTCCTGCAGTTACAGTAAGTGAAAATCCAGCAGGCAAGCAGGATGCTTTCTCCAACCACCCCATTTGAAGAAATCCACACAGTTTTCCACCGTTTCTCCCCGGGGCTTGGTACTTACTTCCAGCTCAGCCACTGGTTGTCCTCCTGGATGCACCTGGAGGCTGATCCATGCCGGTCACCCAACTGGGCGAATTTGGCACAGATACTCTCACGGCAGCGGCGCAACGCTTCCGACGCCTTGCACTGAGGCTGCTCCATGGCCGGAGCTGCAGTGAGCGACCGCCAGCCCGGCAAAAACACTCGGCCAGCCCCGCTCCCGTCTGCATCTGTCCACGTCGCTGCTTCCGCTTTCCAACTCCCATGGCCCATGCAGTTGATATGAGTTTTGACATTTTCGTTGATCACAAGAGTTTTCATGACAGAGCGTGAAAAATTTGTGATCAGCGTGAGAATTTGGCGAAATGTGTGATTATCACGCTCAGTGCATGGGATGGGAGTCCTTGCCTGCCCTCTCATCCCGTCTCCCCAGCCCTCTATCCCCCGACTCTCTTCTTCTCTCCCCCTCTCTATCTCCCCTCTCTCCCTCCCCTTCCCTCCACCCTCTTTCTTTCCCCTCTCTCTCTCCCTCCCCACCTCATCCTCTCTCCTCTCTCTCTCCCCCCCTCTCTTCCACTCTCTCTCCTCTCACTCCCTCTCCTCCGCCTCTTCCCCTCTATCCCTCCCCTCTCTCTCTCTCCTCTCTCTGGGTCTCTCCCTCTCTCAACCCTCTATCTCCCCTCTCCCTCTCTCCTTTCCTCTCCTATCTCCCTCGTTTTCTCGGCTCTCTTCCCCTCTCTCTCCCATCTCTCCCCCTCCCCCTCCCCTCAACCCTCCTCTTCGGACCAGTCAACTCTCCGTCCTCTTTCCCCCCCCCTCCTCCTTTTTTCCTCTCTTCCCCTCTCCCCTTAACTCCTCTTCATTCCCTAACTCTCTTCTCCCCTCACCCCTTCCTCTCCTTTTCTCCCCATCTCCCTCCCTCGCTCTTTTCTCCCTCTTTTTCTCCCCCCCTTTCTTCTCTATCTCCCCCTTTTCTCTCTCTCCCCCTTCTCCCCTCTCTCCCCCTCAATCTTTTTCCCTCTCTCTCTCTACCCCCACCCTCTTCGTTCATCGCTTCATTCTCGATCTCTCTCTCACCCCGTCTCTCTCGACTCCGTTCTCTTCTTTCTTCATCTCTTCTGTTGGGGTGGGTCCCTGTTCTTTCTGGTCTGTGGCTACTGGCCCCTCCCTCTTTCCTCTCTCTCCCCCTCCCCACCCCACCATCTTCCCCCTCTCTATCTCGTCTCCTCCCGTTATCCCCCTTCCCCCACCCCCCTCTCTCTCTTCCTCCTCTCTAACCTACTCCCACCCCCATTTTTCCCTCCCACCTCTCTCGCTCCTCCCTTGCTCTCGCCCCTCTCTCTTCTCTGTCTCTATCTCCTAATTTCTCTTTGCCCCCCCATCTCCCTCTCTACCCCGTTTTTTTCTCTTTCCCCCTTTCCCCTCTCTTCCTTCCTCTCTTTCTTTCCCCCCCTCTCTCCCATTTTCGCTCCTACTCTATCCCCCCTCTCCCCCTCTATCCCTCCTCTCCCTCTCCCTCTTCTCTCTCCCCATTCACTCCCCTCTCTCTCTGCCCCCTGTTCCTTCGGCACAGAGACTCTCGCGGCAGCGGCGCAGCGCTTCCGACGCCTCCGATCGGCCGGGGAAACCTGCACTGGGACTGCTCCATGGACGGAGCTGCAGCGAGCGACTCGCAGGCCCCGGCAAACACTCGCCAGCCCCGTTCCGGCATCTGTCCCCGGCAAACACTAGGCCGCCCCGGCTTTCCGTCCGCATCTGTTCCCGCCGCTACATCTGCTTCCATCCCTCCCTCAGCCCCGGCTCTCCAACACCCGCGGACCATGCAGTTTATCTGAGCTTAGAAATTTTCGTTGCTCACAGAATTTCTCACCACAGAGCGTGAGAAATTTCTGATGAGCGTGAGGGCGTGAGAGTTTCTTCAAATGCGTGAGTCTCACGCTCAAAGCGTGAGAGTTGGCAGCCCTGGTGTCATCAGCAAACTTGATGATGGAGTTGACGCTGAACCTGGCCACACAGTCATGTGTATACAGGAGGTACAGTAGGGGGTTATTAGCCTAGGTACCCCCGGGGGCTGAGGACGCAACCCTGGGGGGATCCTGTGTTCAGGGTGAGGGGGTTGGAGGTATGTCTCCCCATCTTGACCATCTGGGGCCTGGCGGTGAGAAAGTCCAGGATCCAGGCACACAGGGGAGTGTTCAGTTCCAGCAGCTTCCAGCATCTGGTGGGGACTATGGTGTTGATAACTGAACTGAAATCAATGAACAGCCTCCTCACATTCAGGGCCTGTTTTCACACTGTATCTCTAAATTCGAAAATCTTTACTGGACTTTATCTTGCGCTAACCGTTATTCCCTTTATACTAGATCTGTACACTGTGGATGGATTGATTGTAATCATATAGTCTTTATTTAACTAGATAGCACACAAACAAAAAAGCTTTTCACTGTACCTCAGTACGCATAGACTAAACTAAAACAATCCAAGTCTCCTTTACATTTTGTCTTTCAGCAGATTGGAAAGAGGTTCCACAGAACAAATTTTGTCTGAAGAAGGATCCCGACGAAACGTTACCTATGCTTTTATCTCCAGAGATGCTGCCAGACCCGCTGTACTCCAGCACTTTGTGCCTTTCTTCGGTATAAATCAACACCTGCAGTTCTTTGTTTCTACATATTAAAGATTCATTGACCTGAACCAGTGGCGATTTCTCTCTCTCTCTCATGCACACCACATGATAAGCTGAGCACATAAAATATTTTCTGTTTTGTTGAACTTCATGCTCTATGCTTCACACCCATGGGTTTGTGAATGACATTACAAAACCCAGTGTCTCTGAATCTCCATTGAAATATTGCATACATTTTTTAGTTAGACAATAAATTAGACACAGCGCATCCAAGAGGATTCTATTCCATACCGATAGTATTTTAACAATCAACCACTTATTTATACATCTCTTTCCCAGCAGTTCTGAGGAATTGGAGAGCTTGCTAAAATATGTATTGTTGATATAATCCCAGTGGAAGCTTTACAAATAAAACTACCCACAGAGTCTACAGCTGTTATAAGCACACAGCAGGTTAGAACAAGCCCATCATGTCTGTGCCGAACTCTCTGGAGTTTAGAAGGATGAGGGGGGAACCTCATTGGAACTTACCGAATAGTGAAGTGAAATACAAATTAGCCAGAAAAAGCAGCCTACCAGAGGACTGGGAGAAATTCAGAGTCCAGCAGAGGAGGACAACGTGCTTAATTAGGAAAAGGAAAATAGATAATGAAAGAAAACTGGCACGGAACATCAAAACGGATTGCAAACGTTTTTATAGATATGTGAAGAGAAAAAGGTTAGTTAAAACAAATGTAGGTCCCTTGCAGTCAGAAACTGGTGAATTGATCATGGGGACCAATTGAATAACTGCTTTGGTTCTGTCTTCACAAAGGAAGACATAAATAATCTGCCGGAAATAGCAGGGGACCGGGGGTCAAATGAGATGGAGGAACTGAGTGAGGTTAGCCGGGAAGTGGTGTTCGGTAAATTGAATGGATTAAAGGCCGATAAATCCCCAGGGCCAGATAGGCTGCATCCCAGAGTACTTAAGGAAGTAGCCCCAGAAATAGTGCATGCATTAGTGATAATTTTTCAAAACTCTTTAGATTCTGGAGTAGTTCCTGAGGATTGGAGGGTAGCTAATGAAACCCCACTTTTTAAAAAGGGAGGGAGAGAGAAAACGGGGAATTACAGACCAGTTAGTCTAACATCGGTAGTGGGGGAAATGCTAGAGTCAGTTATTAAAGATGGGATAGCAGCACATTTGGAAAGCGGTGAAATCATTGGACAAAGTCAGCATGGATTTATGAAAGGTAAATCATGTCTGACGAATCTTATAGAATTTTTTGAGGATGTAACTAGTAGAGTGGATAAGGGAGAACCTGTGGATGTATTATATCTGGACTTTCAGAAGGCTTTCGACAAGGTCCCACATAAGAGATTAGCATACAAACCTAAAGCACACGGTATTGAGGGTTCAGTATTGCTGTGGATAGAGAACTGGCTGGCAGACAGGAAGCAAAGGGTAGGAGTAAACGGGTCCTTTTCAGAATGGCAGGCAGTGACTAGTGGCGTGCCGCAAGGCTCAGTGGTGGGACCCCAGCTATTTACAATATATATTAATGATCTGGATGAGGGAATTGAATGCAACATCTCCAAGTTTGCGGATTACACTAAGCTGGGGGGCAGTGTTAGGAGGATGCTAGGATGCTAGGAGGCTGTGAGGTGACTTGGATAGGTTGGGTGAGTGGACAAATGCATGGCAAATGCAGTATAATGTGGATAAATGTGAGGTTATCCACTTTGGTGGCAAAAACAGGAGGGTAGATTATTATCTGAATGGTGGCCGATTAGGAAAAGGGGAGATGCAACGAGACCTGGGTGTCATGGTACACCAGTCATTGAAAGTAGGCATGCAGGTGCAGCAGGCTGTGAAGAAAGCAAATGGTATGTTGGCATTCATAGCAAAAGGATGTGAGTACTAGAGCAGAGAGGTTCTACTGCAGTTGTACAGGGTCTTGGTGAGGCCACACCTGGAGTATTGCGTACAGTTTTGGTCTCCTAATCTGAGGAAAGACATTCTTGCCGTAGAGGGAGTACAGAGAAGCTTCACAAGACTGATTCTTGGGATGGCAGGACTTTGATATGAAGAAAGACTGGATAGACTCGGCTTGTACTCGCTGGAATTTAGGAGATTGAGGGGGGATCTTATAGAGACTTACAAGATTCTTAAGGGGTTGGACAGGCTAGATGCAGGAAGATTGTTCCCGATGTTGGGGAACTCCAGAACAAGGGGTCACAGTTTAAGGATAAGGGGGAAGTCTTTTAGGACCGAGATGAGAAGATCTTTTTTCACACAGAGAGTGGTGAGTCTGTGGCATTCTCTGCCACAGAAGGTAGTTGAGGCCAGTTCATTGGCTATATTTAAGAGGGAGTTAGATGTGGCCCTTGTGGCTAAAGGGATCAGGGGGTATGGAGAGAAGGCAGGTACAGGATACTGAGTTGGATGATCAGCCATGATCATATTGAATGGCGGTGCAGGCTCGAAGGGCCGAATGGCCTACTCCTGCACCTATTTTCTATGATTCTATGATTCTATGAAAGGCCTGGATAGAGTGGATGTGGAGAGGACATTTCCACTAGTGGGAGAGTCTATGACCAGAGGGCACAGCAGTAAGGTCTGCGTGAAGACGTGACCAAATTGCAGGCAAGTCCACACGAGGAGACCTCTAGAAGGAGCTGCGCCGCTGGGAGACATCCAGCAGAAGGTTGAGGGCAGTCTGTCCATTGACCGGATCTCAACCTCAACGCCCAAAGAGGTCAACTACTGAAAGGAGTAAGGAGGGGTTTCTTTAGTCAGAGGGTGGTGAATCTGTGGAATTCATTGTCACAGACGCTGTGGAGGCCGTCATTGGGTATTTTTAAGGCAGAGATTGACAGATTCTTGATTAATATGGGTGTCAGGGGTCCAGAGATGCTGCCTGATCCGCTGATTTACTTTAGCATTTTGTGTCTTTTTTTGTAAAGCAGCATTTGCAGTTCCTTGCGTCTACCATATATTCTCCCTCTCCCACTCCCTCTTCTCTCCCATCAGGTACAGAACTAAACCCAAAATGTTATTCCCTTTATCCTGTATCTGTACACTGTGGACGGCTTGACTTCAGTCAAGTATAATCTTCCCGCTGTCTGGGAAGTACGCAGCAAAAAAGCTTTTCAATCTACGTGTGCCAACATTAATAAACTAAACTATCATATCTGATCTCTGCATGCAAAATAAATATTTTCAGTGTAACTAGGTAGATAAATCTAAACCTTAGATACAATAAACTGCGGATGCTGATTAACAAAAGTGCCTCATTACTCCAGCACTTTGTGTTTAAAGATAAACTGATTTGATTTATGGCCTGTGGCTGCAATTCCCTGCCTAAATATTTAATGCACTTTTTTTCTCATTTCCCACCCTTCTGCGTTTGGTTTCAGCCAGTTAAACTGCCCATGAAACAGAAGTTTTATTGCTGCGCTGCTTTTGTTGGGTCGGGGAGGGGCAGAAGCTGGGATCGGGACTGGGAAAAGCTCGCTAGAGGACCTGCGTGGGACCTTCTCATGGGAGAAGGAGAAGGGGGAGGAATGTTCGGGGTGGACTGAGGAAGGTCTGCGTGAAGACGTGGCCAAATTGCAGGCAAGTCCACACGAGGAGAACTCTAGAAGGAGCTGCGCCGCTGGGAGACATCCAGCAGACGGTTGAGGGCAGTCTGTCCATTGACCGGATCTCAACCTCAACGCCCAAAGAGGTCAACCACACCCGGGGGCTGCGGGGAGGCAAAGCCTCGCCCCTCTCCCTGGATCCGAGACTTATCCCATCAACTCCTCCAGGTGAGCCTAGTATCGTGCATTAAATAGTCACACGGCATGCAAACAGGCCATTCGGCCCAACACGTCCCTGCTCGCCAACAGTTGTGCCTATGTCTTTTATTACAGATACATATGCTGCTGATGCTGAAAGTAGGAGATTAAAACAGTATCTCACAGGAACAGACCCTTTGGCCCACAATGCGTAGGCTGGGTCTCTATTCCATGGAGCGCAGGAGGATGAGGGGTGATCTTATAGAGGTGTATAAAATCATGAGAGGAATAGATCAGGTAGATGCACAGAGTCTCTTGCCCAGAGTAGGGGAATCGAGGACCAGAGGACAAAGGTTCAATGTGAAAGGGAAAAGATTTAATAAGAATCTGAGGGGTAACCTTTTCACACAAAGGGTGGTGGGTGTATGGAACGAGCTGCCAGAGGAGGTAATTGAGGCTGGGACTATCCCAACATTTAAGAAACAGTTAGACAGGTACAGGTGTTCCCCGATTTACGATGCTTCGACTTGCGATATTTCCACTTTACGATCGGCGAACGCTTGGCAACGGCAGTGAGCTGCACGTCACTTCCAGTCATGTGATCGCAATATAGCGCAATGCTTTATTCGACTTGCGATATTTTCGGTTTACAATTGTTTTATCGGAATGTAACCCCATCATGGGTCGAGGAGCAGCTTGGGTAAGACAGGCAGACAAAAGTGATGGAGAAACTCAGCGGCTGAGGCAGCATCTATGGAGCGAAGGAAATAGGCAACGTCTCGACCCGAAACGTTGCCTATTTCCTTCGCTCCATAGATGCTGCCTCTCCCGCTGAGTTTCTCCAGCATTCTTGTCTACCTTCGATTTCCCAGCATCTGCAGTTCATTCTTAAACATGGATAAGACAGTTTTGGTTATGGACCGAGCACAGGCAGGTGGGACTAGTGTAGCTGGGATATGTTTGCCAGTGTGGGCAAGTTGGGCTGAAGGGCCTGTGTCCACACTGTATCACTTTATGACACTAATCCTTGCTGAACATGATACCAAGATAAACTGATCTCCTCTGCCTGCACGTGATCCATATCCATCCATTCCTATGTGACTATTTAAAAGCCTCTTGAACATCACTACTGTATCAGCCTCCACCGCCACCCCTGGCAGCGCATTCCAGGCACCCATCACCCTCTGTGTGAAAAACGTGCCCCTTATTCTCTCAACTTAAACCTACGTCATCTGGTTCCTCTGGGTAACAGACTCTGTGCATTCACCCTATCTATTCCCCTCATGATTTTATACACCTCTATGATTGATTACCCCTCAACCTTTTGAGGATGTGGAGTGGTTGAGGAGTGGGATAGGCTTGAGTGCTCCACCTGCTCCTGTGATCTTCCGGGCTGGAGGGCTGTTATCGGGGTGAAGGATGGTTCACAATTTCACAAGTTAGGGGGCTGTCCCACTGTGGCGACCTAATCCGCGAGTTTAGAAGAGTTTGCCCTCGCAGCATGGTCGAAACGAGGTCCTAGGAGGTCTTTGTAACTCTCCTTCATGCTCGAGAGTGGTCCCCACGTACTCGAGGCCTCAGCTAGGTCGCGGCGTATTTTTCAACATGTTGAAAAATGCCCGCGACTAAAAAAAGGTCGCCATGGAAAAAATCAATACTTTTTTTACTCGTAGGTTTAGTCAAAGTAGGTCGTAGCAGGTCGGCATGTTATTCGTAGGTAATCGAGGGTAGTCGAAGATAGTCTTCAACATAATCGAAATAGATCGAAGGAGGTCGTCTTCATTCTCCACTATTCTGTGTCCAGTTTTCCAGAAGCTAGTCGAGGCTAGTCTTCAACATGGTCGAAGGAGGTCTTCAACATGGTCGAAGGAGGTCTTCAACATGACACTTTTTCAAACTCTCCTAAACTCTTCTAAACTCGCCACTTCTAAACAGCCACGTTATAGGAGTAGAATTCGGCCATTGCACCCATCGCATCTGCTCCACCATTCAATCACGGCTGATCTCTGCATACGCTCCATAACCCTTGACACCCGTTTTAATCAAGAATTTGTCTATCTTTGCCTTAAAATATCCAATGACGGCCTCCATGGCCCTCTGTGGCAATGAGTTTTACAGATTCACCACCCTCTGACTATAGAAATTCCTCCTCACCTCCTTTCTAAAAGATTTTCTAAAATCCTTTCTATCTGTGCCTTTCATTATTCTGTAAGTTTCAATGAGGTCCCCCCTCAACCTTATAAACTCCAGCGAGTACAGGCCCAGTGCTGTCAAACGCTCATCATATGTTAACCCACTCATTCCTGGAATCATTCTTGTAAACCTCCTCTGGACCCTCTCCAGAGCCAGCACATCCTTCCTCAGATATGGGGCCAAAATTTGCTCACAGTTCTCCAAATGCGGCCTGACTAACGCCTTATAGAGCTCTCTGTTTTTGTATTCCAGTCCTCTTGCATTGAATCTGCTTTCCTCACTACCGATTTGACTTGCAAATTAACTTTTCGGGAGTCCTGCACCAGCTCTCCCAAGTCCCTTTGCACATCCGATTTCTGGATTCTCTCTACATTTAGAAAATAATCTACTCCTTTATTCTTATTACCAAAATGCACTTTGCTACACTGAATTTCATCTGCCACTACTCTGTCCACTCTCCTAGCTTGTCTAACTCCTTCTGCAGAGTCCTTGCTTCCTCTACACTACCTGCCCCTCTACCTAACTTAGCATAATCTGGCCACAAAGCCTTCAATCCATAATCATTAATATACAACGTGAAGAGAAATGGCCCCAGCACCGACCCCTGCAGAACTCCACTCGTCACTGGCAGCCAACCTGAAGCAGCATCTTTTATTGCAACTCTTTGCCTTCTGCCATCCAGCCAACCGCTATCAATGCTAGTAACTTCCCTTCAATACCCTGAGCTCTCACCTTCCCTAGCAGCCTGGTGCGCCACCTTATCGAAGGCCTTCTGAAATTCTAGGTAAACAACATCTACAACCTCCCCTCTGTCTGTCCTCTATTAACTTCCTCAAATAACTCCAGCAGATTTGTCAGGCAACATCTTACCTTCACAAAACCATGCTGACTTCGGCCTATTTTATTGTGAACTTCTAAGTACTGCGTAAACTCATCCTTTATAATTGACTCTAAAATCTTACCAACCACCGAAGTCAGGCTAACCGGCCTACAGTTTCCGCTCTTCTGCTTTGCGTCCTTCTTGTACAGCGGGGTGATATTCGCAATTTTCCAATCTTCAGGAAACACTCCTAACTCTAGTGATTCTTGAAGTATCACAACTAATGCCTCCACAATCTCTGAGGCCAACTTGCTCAGATCCCTGGGGTGCAGTCCATCCGGTCCAGGTGACTTATCCACCCTCAGACCTTTCAGTTTTCCTAGCACCTCCTCCTTAGTAATCGCCACTCCACCAACTTCCACCCCCTGACTCACTAGGATTACAGGCATACTGTTGGTGTCTTCCACTATGAAGACTGATGCAAAAAAGTTATTAAATTCCTCTGCCATTTCTTGATTTCGCATTATCACTTCTCCTGCATCATTCTTCTTGCCTCTTTTTTACTCGTCATTTATCCATAGAAACTCTTGCTATCCTCTTTTATACTATTGCCTAGCTTACATTCGTACTTCATCTTTTCTGTCCGTATTTTCCTTTTAGTTACCTTTTGTTGTTCTTTAAAAACATTCCAATCCTCTGGCTTCCCACTGATCTTTGCAATGTTATATGCCTTCTCTTTTGCTTATATGTTGTCCTTGACCTCCCTTGTCAGCCATGGTCATCTTATTCTCCCCCTGGAATCTTTCTTCCTCTTTTGAATGAAATGATTCTGCACCTTCCGAATTATCCGCAGAAATTCCTGCCTCAGTAGGTCCCCTTTGCTCAGCTGTAATACTGACACATCCAATTTCACCTTCTCCCTTTCAAATTGTTGGTTAAATTTTTTCATATTCTGGTCACTACCTCCTACTGGTTCCTTTACCTCAAGTTCTCTTATTACATTTGGTTCATTGCACAACATTAATAGAAAGATTAAATGAGAACTTACCGTTTGAAGTTTGATCTTTATTTTATGAGAAGTTGAAGTGAGGGATTATGTGAAGAAGCCTGCCAGCCCGCATGCGCATCAACCTTCAAAGTAGCTGTATGAAACCACAGAATAGTTGCTGACCTGAACTGTAGAAAAATGAAAGGCAAGAACTACCGAATGATCTTTATGAGAATAGGGTTGGGTGGAGGGCACGTAATCCCTCACTTCAACTTCTCATAAAATAAAGATCAAACTTCAAATGGTAAGTTCTCGTTTAATCTTTCTATTTTATTTCAAAGTCATGTGAGTGACTACGTGAGGATTTCAAAGCTCTGCGGTTTCATGGAGTAACACAATCTGTGTGTGAAACACTTAAACAGATGAACCATAAATGGTAGGGAAAAACATGAGTGATTAATATCATGATGCTAACTTGCATAATTGGCCATTGCTCTAAACTGACCTGTAGTCCCAATAGACTGTTGAGTTAGACAATAACTTATGCAACAATGTGCATAATTCTATCTGCAAATATTCAGACATATTCCATCAAATTTTATAATTTATTAACCTGCACTATGTAATCCTCATGCTGTATGATGAAAGGGAAAACCATTGTATTGGCTGCTAATGAGCCATCATATCTTGAGTATTGAAACAAAATAACTATGTTCCATTTCATAGGCACTAGCAACTGAGTGCACTTGTAATCCCTAATGACATCCCTGATCTCTGCTCTGGTGGGTATGCTGTCAACCTCAAATGTACGTAATCCTGGACATTTGCTTATGAGATTATTTCTATAACAAGCTACCCTTATGTCAGTATGATGTGGAGACTAAGCCGGAGATTGAGTAAAGGCTGTGTTCTTTATGCTGAGATCAGCTGCTGAAAGCATAATCATCTTAAGATACTTGTCCCATTTGGAAATTTTTTAGGAATATTTGCATAACAATTTACTGATATACATCGCACACCACAACGAGTGTAGGCTATTAGAGTGGTCAAATAAGACACCCTGCATAACGTTAGAGAATGGTGGGTGAAGAACCAATCATCTATGTCCTACTTCTGGTATTACAGAAAATGATAAAGCAGCACAAACAATGTCAATTGTGCTATCCCATAAAGATTCTCTAGGCTCAAACTGGAAGTCACACAAACCTCTGATACTTCTGTATAAAATTGACTCACATATGTTGTTCACAAGCTTCTCATACAATCGTGCAGAAGACAGGCTGCCCCAGCCGTCACGCGTGACTGAGTAAATAAGAGTTGCTTCAACCGCCTATCATGGCGTGATTGAATAGGCAAACTGCTACTGTTAAATTACATGTTGCCTCATTTGTAATAACGCAAAAGATATCTGCCGACAATCCATAAGTTTTATCAGTTGCAACTTTGCATTTTACCTAAAACTCGATGACATAATGCCCTTTAATCTGATAAGGGCAGCACAGGCTTTCACAACTAGCTTTGTTATTAAAACAGCAGAATTTGTGCCTGATGTGTATAGATATGAAAGAATATGCAACCACCAGATCGATTAAGTTAAATTTGAGAGTCAGTTAAATTGCAGACACCTAATTATCCATCTTAAACTGGGTAAGTAAACCCACAATTTGATTAGCCTAATGCTAACGCGATTTGGCCTGCACCATATTTCTGTAATCTTAAGAAATATACCCCTCTGGTCCTTGGCCAGACCACTCATCCTCGGATTGTCACTGATTGCACTCGGAACCATTGTTGCTCGGTTGATCCTCCGGTCGGAAATTTTTTGGCTTTCCTACCCGCGGAAGATGCATTATCTCATTATTCATACATGTTGCTGATAATATATAATCAGCAGCTAATGACTAGAGCTGAAACCACAGTCTCCCTTAGATATGGGAATACGAGTTCCCTGTCAACTCTTGACTAAGAGTCACCATGAATTCATAGCGTTTTCCTTCAGAGTGGAGATTAGTATAATGCAAGGCTGAATCAGGAATTACCTCGCAGTCCTTTGACTGAAAACATGTCTAAGTTGCCAGAGTGCATAACACAATCTCTTCGACCCACCACTCAATCAGGAATACTGGTATTGAGAGTCTATGGACTATATGAATACATTGTTGATTCAGAACATGAACCTGCAGGTCAGATAAAGTTATATTATATGCCAGACGAGCTTCCTGCTGGTAATTACCTATCCCAGAGAGGATGGCAATGATGATTCCAATGAACCAGTAATTCTACGAACTGAGGAGAAATAACCCATATGTTTGTGAAACTTCAACTACTTTATTCTATTGAGCAGTCTGATAACCTCTCATAGATGATGGCGCAGTGCTTCTCGGGTCTCTATGACTCGTATGGCCAGCCAGTTCCATGATGGTCTACCCCGATCCAGGGTAACCAAATTGTTCCTACTTAGAACTTTACAGAGGTTGCTGTGTAAGGCACCTAGCCAATGTCTCTACATCAACATGATCTTATCCCAGAGACAGCGAAAAAAACAACTAGACTGTTCCATTTCGGAGTTTACGGAGGTTAATAACGAGACCTTATTTACCAGCGTTTCTAACCCCAGGTCGATTTCTTTTGTTGGAAGCTTCAGCGAAGTTCCATTTGCAGACCTTGTCCATCATGCTTGTCATTTCTGTTAGATAGCTGATGCCGCTGGCTAACTCCTCTTGTAGTGGTTTGTTAGTCCCCGAGGGAAATAATTTTAGAGACAAGAGCACACAGCTTTTCCTCATGTGATTGTCGTACATCATGCATTAAAGCACGGGATCCCGGCATATAGTCATGTTTGGTCAGTCCGTACTGATCTCTGACACTCTCTTAGAGTGGGAGAAATTACACCCTGAACCAGGCGTTGCCATATCCATATGCCTCGGACAGTCTGTGCATGCTTTCGTAATAACGAGCATATTTTGTGACACCATCTCCGATAGCCTTTTGGGTGGGAGAAAAACATGAACCCTGAAACCAGGGCAGCTACAGGCATATGACTTGAACTGCCTGTGCATGCTTCCGTAATACGGAGCATAATATATATGGCTCCATCTCCATCACTTCATACATCCGAGTGGGAGGACTTATGCAACCCTAAACCAGGAGCTGCCTCAGGTATGTGTACATATACTTTGGCACCACCTCCATCACTACGTTCAATCGAGTGGGTGGAAAATTGCAACCCTGAACCAGGAGCTGCCTCAGGCATATGTGCATATACTTTGGCACCATCTCCACCACTCCTTTCATCTGAGTGGGAGGAAAATTTGCAACCATGAACCAGGAGCTGCTGCCTGACATGCCTTCGTAAGACCAAGCATTCCTTATGTTATAATTTGATTCATCAGATGTTCTAATTGGGACAAAGCCCAATCACATCTGCTATAGATGTCCCAAGACTTGACTATGACTTGGCCCCGACTTGGGGTTGTCAGACTGCTTCCTTTAGAAGCCGAACCCGAGACTAGCTGCAGATCGGTGCTCTGTTGCTATCATGATTTATCAAACAGACTGCACCTGCTAGTGACTCCGAGTCCTTGCTCCCTTCCGGAGCCAACGGAATATTACAGGGAAGGACTGGAGCGCCTCTGGCCTCCATACGCCAGACAGAGTGGGAGAAATACTGCAACCCTGCCAGGTGTTGTTATAGGCAGTGACGTTTAGATGATTAATAGAAAGCTATCCGTATAAAATTAGAGATTTGACTACTTTGATATGCATTTAGTTGGAGTCTTTTGTAAAATAATCTTTCACAGGCCCCTCTAATGAGCGGAAATACCATGACGCCACCTGGTGTAGCTCCCACAGGTGACTGATAAGCACAGCTCAAACAAGGCTTCCCAAACCAGGAGCTCTGGACTGCAATGACAAGTCCAATTCCACTAAATGGGTACGGTGCTACGGCAGGCTGCGTTACCTAAGCGGTAGCTCTAGGCCGCGGCTATTTTAAAACTCACCTGCTGTTGGAAATCTCCTGCAGTAAAAATAGACCGGGCTGCTAGCAGCCGCAATTTATGAATGTCAGCTCCTACAGAGCCCCAAGCTTCCGACTCTGGATGCCTGCTCCCGTATGGAGCTCTGATGCCGGCAGCTGTAAACACTTAACCCAGCCAGCGGTCCCCATTTGGGCCATCTGCTGCCATGCAGACTATAATGGCAACAGCCGCAATCCCAGCTCCTAAGGAGCCTACGCCGGTCTCCCATTTGGGCTGTCTGCTGCCTTGCAGACTATAACGGCAACAGCCTCAATGAAGCCCTATAATGTCAGCCGCCTGCTCCCGTTGGAGAGTTTAAACTGCAGCGCAAACACTTACTCTAGCTCCAGTGGAGTTTCCACGGCGGCCCAAACCCCCGGCCGCCTCCATAGCTACTTTGGGCACGCTATAGAGCGGCCCGGAGAAAATTGACTTACCTTGCAGAGCAGTGCGAAAACTACTCCGACTCACGCCATGCGCTAGACGTATTGATGCGCATGCGGGCTGGCGGGCTCTTTCACGTAGTCACTCACGTGACTTTGAAATAAAATCTAGAATTGCTTTATCCCTGGTAGGCTAGGCTACAAGCTGCTGTGAAACTATCTCTGAGGCATCTCGGTGGGGATGGTTGAGGGTGGGTGGAGATGTTGTGGTGGGTGGGAGTGGGTGGAGATGGTGGAAGCTGGTGGAGATGATTGGGGTGGGGGAGGGTGGAGATGGTGGAGATGATTGGGGTGGGGGAGGGTGGAGATGGTGGAGATGATTGGGGTGGGGGATGGTGGAGATGATTGGGGTGGGGGAGGGTGGAGATGATTGGACGGAGATGGTGGGGTCCGAACCAGCTGCCTCTTTCTGACCTTCTCCCCCCCCCCCCACCTCTCCCCACAGGTGGTGATGGAGGAGCAGACCCTGCCGGGAGCGACGGGTGGGCCGGTGGGAGACTCCCTCCCGCCCCATGTGCTGGAGGTCTGGGCCATCCTGCTGCTCATCCTGGCCACCATCTTGGTGATGAGCCTCCTGATGTTCGGGCCGGCTGTGTCCTTCATCGTCTACCGTGTGTGGAAATCACCCCCCCACAGGGAGGCCTAGCCAGAGATTTGACCCTGGGGGCCGTGACCCCTAACATCATTGGGTTCATGAACCCTAACATCACAGGGGCCATGACCCCTGATATCGCCGGGTACGTGACCTCTGACATCGCAGGGGCCGTGACCTGTGATATCAGAACGGATGTGACTCCTGACCCCAGAGCCAGTGTGAAACCTACGGTTGGAATCTGCTTGACGTCAGAGGAGCCGTGACCTTTGACAGTGGGAAAGAACTCTACATTGGAGATGTCGTGACCCTTGACATCTAAGAGGTGACGACCTCTGCTGTCGGGAGTATCGACCTCTGACTCCCAAGGTCAGTGTGACCTGAGACCTCAGAAGCACCATGACCTATGACATTGAGCCAACTGATGTGCAGTGACCTTTGCCCCCTGTAACATTTGGTGAACTTCCTCCAAGAATCCCACAAACTCCACAATTCTAGAAATTAGTGTTAAGAAGGACATAACTTGGAGAAACTCGTGGAACCATGCTAGGCTGTCACCGATGTTTTAAACCAGTTGCATTTTCAGCCATTACCTCCCTTCCTGTTCATGTACCTGAGATCAAGTCTTAGAGAGTGGCAGAGCAGGGGAACAGGACCTTTGGCCCAATACACATATTGCCTGTGAAAGCTCATCCCCACCTGCCCAACCTGCCCACACAGACCAACATTCCCCATCTGCACTAGTCCCACCTGCCCGCTTTTGGCCCATATCGGTCTAAACTTTTCCTATGCATGCACCTGTTCTGTCTGCAGAAGGGTCTCGACCTGAAACGTCACCCATTCCTTCCCTCCAGAGATGTTGCATGTCCCGCTGAATTACTCCAGCATTTAATGTCTATCTTCAGTTTAAACCAGCATCTGCAGTTCCTTCCTACACGTACCTGTCCAAATATATTTTCCATGTTGTGATAACACCTGCCTCAACTACCTCCTCCGGCAGCTCATTCCATAAAGCCACCACCGTCTGTGTGAAGAGGTTGTCTCTCAGGTTTCAATTAAATCCTTCCTCCTCTCACCTGAAACCTATGCCCTCTGGTTCTTGATTTCCCCTACCCAAGTCGGACTTTACTGGACGATCTTGCACTATCTCCCTTTATCCTGTATCTGTGCACTGTGGACTGCTCGATTGTAATCATGTATCGTTTTTCCGTTGACTGGATAGTACACAGCATAAGAACCTTTCACTGTACCTCAGTTCATGTGACAATGAACTAAACTAAAGTAAAGGTCCGGTGGCGCCATGGAGTAGAGAAGACAGCATGAAGAAAGTGACAATTGAAAAAAACCTGATGTATGAAGGAGAAAGCATAAGATTCGTCAGATATTATCCAGCAGAGGTGGTGAACAAACGTGCCCTTTTTACGAAGACTCGTCTGATTCTTAGAGACATTCCAAACCTGAGATATGGAATAATGTATCCAGCCAAACTGAGGGTCACATATGAAGGCTTGGAGTGTTTCTTTATTGACCCAGAAGCCGCATTCAAATATGCTCAGGACTTAAAAAAAGGACTCTAAATGATAAGTAGAATGCCACGGCTCTGTTTAATTAACAGGGCTACTGAATGCTTACTGAACCCGTGGGCTAAAATGCGTGTTTAATGTACACCTTTTAGATGTATTTATAAGGGCTAGTTTGAGAGAATATGTTATTTTACATAAAAGATATATAAAAGTTGCAAATAAGATGGCCGACAACCTTGCACGTGCTTATGTCTAGACAATTTTATCATTGATAGATTGGAATGTAAGCGGATAGACTGTTCAAGGCCCTCGGGTTTACTAAGAGAAGGTTCAAGACTTTTGAATTACGCAGCATAGAAAACAATTAAAACCGATGGGAACGTAATAATCTACTAACAAATTATATAAATAATTTTATCATTAACTTTAACCTAAAACCTAATGTTAATACCTAATACCAACCCATTCCTCTTTAAAGCCAATACTTAATAGCTACTAGATTTATGACCTCTAGCCAATGTTCATTGTATCGGTATATATCAAAAATATGTTTAATATCTATTCGTGTGGGGGAGGTTGGAGCTTCCAGAAACTGCCAGGCCAAAGCGAAAGAGTGACGACGGAGCTTGGAGATGGGAGAAGCAAATGAGAGAGAGAGTGGCACTCGCTGGGCGGGCAGGTAGTCCGGAGATTTAACACCTTCAAGCCAGATGGTTTTCACTCGAATAAGAGTTTAAGAAGCGAATAGCAATAAGTATGATATTTTGTTATTAAAAATTGGGTATTTAAATAGTAAATACCCACTTAGTCCTAGTTAAGAAATGTAATCCTCTTGGAGGAAATTACTCACAATCTCACAGTCTTTGACACTGTTTAACACAGGATTATTAATAAGCAAAAAACATTTTCTTTTAATTTAAATACAGCATTTAAATAGTAAACACCTACTTAGTCCAACCTATTAGATGAACTACTTACAGTATTGATTCAGTTTTTTGGGGGGATATACCATCAGAGTTCTGAAATTGGGAGCACCCACCCAACACCCGGAAGGTTGAGTTATTGCGTTGCACCATCTGAAACAAGGGAAATCCATGTAAGCTATAATGCAAGACGACCCTCTGAAGAAAACTGGAGGAATGACTTTTTGTAGCTGGAATATTAGGGGCGCTAATGAGCCAATTAAAAGGGGTAAAGTTCTTGCCCAATTAAAATCAATTAATTTTTACAGGAAATGCATCTTAAAGCTCAAGGTCAGACCAGGCTGAAGGCTAATTGGATCGGTCAAATATACCACTCCTCCTATCTCTCCAAATCTAGAGGCACGGCAATTATAATCCGTAAGGGCATACCATTTAAACATAAAAACACCATTGCAGACAAAGATGGGAGGTACATCATAGTTTCTGGGGAGATATATTCTACCCCACTTACTATGGTAAATTGTTATGCTCCTAACTTTGACAACCCACAATTTTTTAATAAAATCTTGAATATAATGTTAGACTCCACCCAGCAAAACCTGATAATTGGGGGAGATTTCAATTGCGTTTTGGATCAATACCTGGGTAAATCCACTCAACAAAAGATATAATACAAAATCAAAATCCAGTGACCTCTTAAATACGTATATAAGAAATACAAATATAACAGACGTATGGAGGATTGCAAACTCATCCGGAAGAGAATACTCCTTTTACTCATCAGTACATAAAACCTATACACGTATTGACTATTTTCTAGTGGACACTAAACTAATATCTTTCACAACTAATCCCAAATACCTTAATAGTACTATTTCCGATCATTCTCAACTAACCTTCTCCTTAAGACTAGAAGGAATGTTTAATAAAAAATCGTTCTGGAGGTTTAACTCTCAAATACTAAATAACCCGGATTGTTGTAAATATTTAAAACAACAGATGGAACTCTTTCTTGAGACCAATGATACCCCAGGTATTTCACCCTCGTTATTATGGGAATCTTTTAAGGCTTTTATTAGAGGCTCTATCATTTCATATCAAGCATATCAAAATAAAAAGAATAGGACGGAACAATCGCAATTAGAAGAACAGATTAGACAACTTGATTTAGAAAACTTGATAGATCTGACTATAGATAAACATAACAAGATAGCAATATTAGAATTTAAGCTAAACCAAATTCTATCTGCAAGAGTTATCAGATTATTTCAAATTACAAAACAGGAAAATTTCAAATTCGGCGACAAACCACACAAACTTTCAGCACGGCAGTTGAGAAATGTTGAAAAGGACCATCACTATCCTAAAAATCAAATCAGATAAAGGTGAATTGTTAACGCTTCCAAAAGACATTAATGAAAGATTTGCCCAATTTTATCAAAATTTATATACATCCAAAACATCAACCGAAAGGAGAAAAATTACAAACTTTCTCGATAACTGTAAACTTCGAACACTTAATCCGCTGGAACAAGAAGAGTTAGGAGCACAGGTTTCAATTAAAGAAATAGAAGAGACAATTAATTCATTGAAGATCAGCAAAACACCAGGACCAGACGGGTTTAGTAACAAATTTTATAAAAGATTTTACGAGGTAATTTCCCCGCGTTTATACAACCTTTATACATACGCATTTAAAGAACAGACATTACCACAAACACTAGCTGAATCAACTATCACACTTATACGCAAAAAAGATAAAGATCTAGAAGACTCGGGATCATACAGAGCAATTGCCTTGTTAAATACAGATCAGAAAATATTAGCGAAAACTTTGGCAAGAAGATTAAGTAAATATGTTGATAAATTAATACACTCGGATCAAACGGGACATTTGTTTAATAATTTGAGACGCCTTTTTAACATAATGTACTCACACAGAACTAAAGAAGACGACATCAATTATTTCATTTGATGCAGAAAAAGCATTTGGCCAAGTAGAATGTAAATATCTTTTTACAGTATTGCAAACATTTCAGTTGGGAGAAAATGTTAACTCATGGATAAAATTGTTATATGATAAGCCGTCTGCTAGAATACTGTCTAACCATATACTCTCTCCTAAATTCCAGTTATCCAGGGGCAATAGACAGGGATGTGCATTATCACCCCTGTTATTTGCCCTTGCGATTGAACCTCAAGCGGAAAGTATCCGAACATTCACGGCTATAATACAAAATACTCCAATAATAAAATATCATTATATGCAGATGATGTATTATTATATATCACCAATTCTCGTTAGTATTCCAAATATATTAAATATTGTAGAGGAATTCGGCTCTTTTTCAGGATATAGAATAAACTGGAATAAAAGTGTCAATAAAACCTGAAGAGCCGACACACCTTCTAAAATTCCCTTTCAGAATTGCTACGGAAAAATTCAAATATCTGGGTGTTCAGGTAACCAAGAAATACACCTCTTCATTCAAAGCAAACTTCCCGCCGTTAGTAAATTAAACGCTCATATTCAATTCTGGAAAACACTCCCGTTGTCTCTAATAGGCAGAATAAATGCTATAAAGATGATCTTCCTCCCACAAATTCTGTATTTATTTCAATCAATATCGATATATCGTCCTAAACATTTTTTTCAAAAATCTTGATTCTCTGATTACAAATTTTATTTGGGATTATAAAACACATAGAATTCATAAAAGGCACCTATGTAAACCCAAAGAAATGGGCGGATTGGCTCTCCCCAACTTCTTATACTATTACTGGGCAACGAATATTAAAAATGTAATTTACTGGCTGGACAATTTATGCCAACAGGTAGATTGGTTAATAATGGAGAGAGAGGATTGCTCGCCTTTTAGTATAGGCGCGATTCTTCTCTCTCCAACAAATTTGAAGAACACACTATATGATAAAAATCCGATTCTTCACAGCACGCTAAGAATCTGGAGACAAGTGAAATCAACTTTTAAACTAAGAAATGTATCTCTTCTTTCACCAATAGCCAATAACCCACTGTTCAAGCCATCTATTATAGATAAAACGTTTACATATTGGGAAAGACTAGGAATCAAAAAAACTTTACGAGATGGGAACTTCTCTCATTTCAGGAATTACTGTCGAAATATCACCTGAAACGTAATCAATATTTTAGATATCTTCAAATTCGAGACATTCTGAAAATATATACCCAAGACTAGCAAAATTTGCTGCCAGATATACTAGACGAATGTATGAATAGAAATTCAGTCAAACAACTTAACATCTTATTTGTATAATACCCTTCTAAATATAGAAATCCCATCATCAGAAACAATTAGAAGAGACTGGGAAGAGGAACTAGGCCTAAAAATTCTAAAGGACAGATGGGAAGAAAACCTTTTACATATACACAATTGTTCGATTAACGTTAGACATACGTTAATTAAATTTAAAATACTGTATGGACTTTACTATTCTAAGTCTAAACTGAATAAGATCTTTCCAAATGTATCTCTAATTTGTGACAAATGTCTCCTTTAAGAAGCAACTATAACACATTCCTTCACCTCTGGCATAAAATTACATAACTTTTGGAGAGAAAGTTTTGAAATTCTCTCAAAAACATTAAAAACAAAATTGGACCCCGACAAGGAACTGGTTATCCTAGGTACGTCAGAAGCCGCTCTGAGCTATCAATTTTTCAAAGATGTTTCCTCAATTATGGTCTGATAAGGGCGAAAAAATGTATACTCAAATTTTGGAAACATACATCTGCCCCTACTCTTAAAATGTGGATTACAAACATGTCTGAGACGCTACATCTTGAAGATATTAGACTCGTCTTGGCAGAAAAAACAGAGCATTTTTCAAAGACATGGACACCATTCATTGATTTATTACAAGGATAGTATGGTGCAACACAATTTTGGAATTAAATCTAATTACGGGTTGGGTGATGGGTGGGGAGGGATGCGAGGCAGGTATATCATCACCTTGGGTTTTTCTTACTGTTATTTTCTTTTTATTTCTCTACGCCTTCCTTATTTCTTTTAATTTACTCACTCTTTGGCTACAATTTGGTGGTCTAGGGGTTCTATCCTTGCACACCCACTTTTTCTCTCTTTTGCTTTTTCTCTCTTCTTTTCTTTTAACTATAGCTAAAATTTAAAATTGGAAGCTGTGGAATAACTATTATGTCATATGCAGCTGATTATATTTGTGTACACTGCTTCTAATAAATTAAAAAAAAATTAAAAAAAAAGTAAACTATAAGATCACCCCACAGCCTCCTGCGCTCCAAGGAATAAACTCTCCGGCAGCTCGTTCCATATACCCACCAGCCTTTGCGTGAAAATGTTAACCCTCAGGTTCCTATTAAATCTTCTCACCCTCACCTTTAAACCTAATTCCTCTTGTTCTCCACTCCCCTCCTCTGGACAAAGGACTGTGCATTTACCCAATCTATTCCCTTCATGATTTTAAACACAATAGACAATAGACAATAGGTGCAGGAGTAGGCCATTCGGCCCTTCGAGCCAGCACCACCATTCAACTTGATCATAGCTGATCATCCCCAATCAGTACCCCGTTCCTGCCTTCTCCCCATATCCCCTGGCTCCGCTATCTTTAAGAGCCCTATCTAGCTCTCTCTTGAAAGTATCCAGAGAACTGGCCTCCACTGCCCTCTGAGGCAGATAATTCCACAGACCCACCACTCTCTGTGAGAAAAAGTGTTTCCTCATCTCCGTTCTAAATGGCTTACCCCTTTTTCTTAAACTGTGGCCCCCTTAAACAGCGGCCCAGAACTGTGGTTCTGGACTCCCCCAACATCGGGAACATGTTTCCTGCCTCTAGCGTGTCCAAATCCTTAACAATCTCACATGTTTCATTAAGATCCCCTCTATAAGATCATCCCTCAGCCTCCTGATCTCCAAGGAATCAAGTTCTAACCTGCTCAATCTCTCCCTGTAGCTCAGGCCCCCGGGCCCTGGCTTGATCAAGATTTGTACTTGCTTCAGAGGGAGTTTCATTCGATGTGCTTCTATTTTTCCACGTGGTTCTTGCGATTTTGTACCACCTAGAATCAGACGGCCCATTGGATTGGTGCTTGGTTTTCAAACAATCCTGTCAAGCTGGAAAAAGTGCAGAGAAGATTTACAAGGATGTTGCCAGGACTCGAGGGCCTGAGCTACAGGTAGAGGTTGGGCAGGTGAGGACTCTATTCCTTGGAGCGCAGGAGAATGGGGGGTGATCTTATAGAGGTGTGCAAATACACACACACACAGACACACAGGCTGACATTCACACAGAGACACTCACACAGACACAAAATACACATATTCATATACACACATACAGACACTCACACACATTAACGCACACACACAGACTCTCACACACACAATGGGGAGAAAGTTCCCGCTCTGGTGAGAGACTCCTCTAATGCTAGACACAAAATGCTGGAGAAACTCAGGGGGCGAGGCAGCATCTATGGAGAGAAGGAATACTCTAGGTAAAAGACTCCCCTACTCTACGTAAAAGACTGTGAATTTAACCTATCTATTCCTTCTCTCCTATCTATTCCTGCTGAGTTTCTCCAAAATAATTTTTCTGACCTTCGATTTTTCAAGCATCTGCAGTTCTTTCTTAAACACCTCCCTCTAATGGGATCGGACCAAATATTCCCGTGTTCCCGCAGATTCCAGCAAAGCGGGGAATGTTGCAAGAGTTTGCTCAGGCTGTGAGCGTACGGAAGTGGTGTGTGTGCCCTCAGGGAGATCAACGTGTGTGTGTGTGTGTGTGGGACACGCAGTTCCCCCTCTCCTGCCTCCAGATAAAATTAAACACACATGGGATTCTTCTTCAGTTGCTGCAAATCTAGTAACATCTGAGGCATGGCTCTCCACAATGGGAACCACATTTAAATTAATTTAATTTTAGTTTTAATCTACATCTATGCTGAGAACAAAAGCCAACAAAAGCTTTTCACATATCAATAATAAACTAAACTTAAATGGAATAAAAACGATCTCTCTCTCTTACACGAGGCGCTACAATGCTGAGAACTGTATCCCAAACTCTGCCCCTTTATTCTACCTATTATAGAGTATAGAGTCATACAGTGTGGAAACAGGCCCTTCGGCCCAACTTGCCCACACCGACCAATATGTCCCATGCTCCTACCCGCCTGACTTTGGCCCATATCCCTCTAAACCTTTCCTATCCATGTATCTGTCTCAATGTTTCTTAAACGTTACGATAGTCCCTGTCTCGAATACCAGCAGCTTATTCCGCACACCCACCACCCTTTGTGTAAAATAGTTACCCCTCAGATCCGTAGTAAATCTTTCCGCCCTCACCTTAAATCTGCTTGGTTCCCCTACTCTAGGTAAAAGACTGTGAATTTAACCTATCTATTCCTCTAATGGTTTTGTACATCTCTCTAGGATCACCCCTCATCATCCTGTACTGCAAGGAATAGAGTTTAGAAGGATGAGGGGGGACCTCATTGAAACTTACCGAATGGTGAAAGGCCTGGATAGAATGGATGTGGAGAGGATGTTTCCGCTAGTGGAAGAGTCTCCATAGCCTCAGAGTAAAAGAACGTGAGACGAGGCGGAGTTTCATTAGTTAGAGGGTGGTGAGTCCGTGGAGTTCATTGCCACGGATGACTGGAGACCAAGTCAATGGATTATTTTACTGGTAGAGATGGATTGGTTCTTGATTAGGAAGGGCGTGAGGGGTCATGGGGAGAAGGCAGGAGAGTTGAGTGGGAAAGATAGATCACCCATGATAGCTATACCCCTGTAACACAGGCCCTCGAGTCCAGCCAACATCCTTGTAAATCTTCTCTGCATCCTTCCCAGCTTGACAAATTCTTTCCCATAACATGGTGCCCAAACGGAACAGAATACTCCAAATGCAACCTCGCCAACGTCATATATAACTGCAACTTGACCTCCCAACTTCTATACTCAATGCTCCGACTGATGACGGCTGATGTGCCAGAAGCGTTTCTCCTCCCATTCCACCTGCCACCTCTCCCTCTCGAGTATCCTCTCCCACCACCCTCGCGCCACTCACTCTTCCCCTCCCATAGTTTCCCTCCCCTTGTCTCCCCCCATCTCCCTCTTGTGGCCCCTCTCTCACCCCTCCCCTGCTGAGTGGAGAGGGGGCTTTGACAAGGAGGAGGAGGGAGAGATCGACACCCAGCCTCAGCTGCAAGCCATAACCCTCTTCCTCACACAGCGTGGAAACAGGCCCTTCGGCCCAACTTACCCACACCGCCCAACATGCCCCATCTACACTAGTCCCACCCGCCTGCGTTTGGCCTATACCCCTCTAAACCTTTCCTATCCATGGACCTGACCAAATGTTACTTAAACATTACGATAGTGCCTGCCTCAACTACCTCTTCCATCAGCTCATTCCATACACCCACCAACCGTTGCGTAAAACAGTTACCCTCGAGTTCCTATTAAATGTCACCCGCCCCCTCACCTTAAACCTATGTTCCTCTGGTATTCGACCCCTACTCTGGGCAAGAGACTTTGTGCGTCTACCCAATCTATTCCTCTCATGTTTTGTACGCCTGTATCAGATCAACCCTCATCCTCCTGCGCTCCAGGGAATAAAGTCCTAGCCTGCCCAACCTCTCCCAATAGCTCAGGCCATCAAGTCCTGGCAGCACCCTCGTCAATCTTCTCTACACCGTCTCCAGCTTGACAACATCTTTCCTGCAACGTGGTGTCCAAAACTGATCGCCATGCTCTAAATGCGGCTTCACTAACATCTTGTGACTCCCCAAGGCCAAAGATGACAGGTGGGGGTGTAAGAAGATAGAGGCCCTCTCGCCTCCCCCCCCCATCCATCAGCCCTCCCCACCCCCTCACACCTTACAATAATGAACTGTGGAATACAGCAGGTCTGTAGAACAGGACATCGTCACGGCAACCAGACCAATACCCTACACTCAGCGGGCCAGGCAGCATCTCTGGAGAGAAGGAATGGCTGGTGTTTCGGGTCGAGGGTCTGAAGAAGGGTCTCGACCCGAAACGTCGCCCATTCCTTCTCTCCAGAGATGCCGCCTGTCCCGCTGAGTTACTCCAGCATTTTGCGTCTACCCCAAATAATATTGGTTTGTTAGTTTAGTTTATTATCACGTGTACCAAGGTGCAGTGAAAAGCATTTAGTTGCGTGCTAACCAGTCAGCGGAAAGACTAAATGATTACAATCGAGCCGTCCGCAGTGCACAGATACAGGATAAAGGGAATAATGTTTAGTTTATTGTCATGTGGACCAGAGTACAATGAAAATATTTTATGTTGCGTGCGAACCAGTCAGCAGAAAGACTATACATGATTACAATCGAGCCGTCCGCAGTGCACAGATACAGGATAAAGGGAATAATGTTTAGTACAAGATAAAGTCCAGTGAAGTCCGATTAAAGATAGTCCGAGGGTCTCCAATGAGGCAGATGGGAGGGCAGGACCGTTCACTGGTTGGTGATAGGATGGTTCAGTTTTAGACGTTGCCCCCATGATAAATTACAGTCCCCTTCTTCCTGTGTTAAAGTTGGCGCAGTTAGGAAAAAATGTCCTCTAGTGCACTCTAGTTTAGTATCCTCTGCCCCGGAGATAAGCCTGCGTTTTGTTTGTTCGTTTGTTCTGGTGAAGGCGCTGTGCACACGGCCGCCAGCCAGCA
>CM069141.1:45696016-45743516 GCA_035221665.1 Okamejei kenojei
TGTAACACCACTCAGGTCACTCCTCCACAGAACTTCAGCCAATCATTATATGAATCATTCTTGGGGTTGGGACATTAATGACAAGACCAACACCTAATGCCTATCGTAGTGTTATAGAGTCCATAAGACCTTAAAATATAGGAGCAGAATTCAGCCGTTAGGCCCGTCGAGTCTACTCTGCCATTCAAACATGGCTGATCTATCTTTCCCTCTCAACCCCATTCTCCTGCCTTCTCCCAGTAACCTCTGACACCCGTACTAATTAAGAACCTATCAGTCTCTGCTTTAAAAATACCCAAAGGCTTGGCCTCCACTTCCATCTGTGGCAATGAATTCCCCAGATTCACCACCCTCTGGTCACACACCTCAGAAGTAGGCCCTTTGGCCCAACTCTTCCATGCCAACCAAGATGCCCCATCCAAGCGGGTCTCATTTGCCCGGGTAGAAGGCTCTTTACATTTGTTCCATCTCTTCTCCCCTCACCTTAAACCTATGTCCTCTGGGATTTGACTCCCCTACTCTGGGCAAAAGACTCTGTGCATTCACCCTATCTATTCCCCCCCCATGATTTTATACACCTCTAATAGGATCACCCCTCAACTACCTGCGCTCCAAGGAATAAAGTCCTAGTCAACACAACCGCTGATTATAGTTTGTAATCCTGTATAGTCTTTCCACTGACTGGATAGCACACAATAAAACAAGCTTTTCACTATACCTTGGTACAGGTGACAATACTAATAAACTAAATTAAACTCTATAAAATTACCCCATCCCCCTCCTGCACTCCATGGAAAAAAGTCCCAGGCTGCTCAACCTCTCCCTGTACCTCAGGCCCTAGAGTCATGGCAACATCCTCGTAAATCTTCTCTGCACCCTTACCATTCTCCAGAGAGGAAGGAGGCTGTCTAGTTTCTGGCTGGAGATAAGACACAAAATGCTGGAGTAACTCAGCGGGACCGGCAGCATCTCTGGATAGAAGGACGAAACATCACGATTCCTTCTCTCCAGAGATGCTGCCTGCCCCGCTGAGCTAGGCCACCATTTTGTGCCCATTGAGTATAGGAATTGGGATGTTATTGTCACAGTTGTGCAAGACATTGGTGAGGTAAACATTCCGTCCGACACATTAGTTTCTGGCAGGATTTGATTCTGGATTGGATCTGTCTACCTGTGAACAGTCTGTACTTGGCCAGTACTCCAGATGGCTGGCTAACGTCCAGATCAGCAACCACAGTGCGATCACTTGTCTCAGAGCTCAGCTCGTTCTGGAGTGCAGGTCTTTGCTGCCCAAGTCACTACATTCGGGAACAGCTCCATCTAAGAAAATGCAGAGAATTGTCGACGCAGCCCAGACCATCACACAAACCAACCTCACTTCCATTGACTCCATCTACACTTCACGCTGCCTCGGCAAGGCCACCAGCATAATCAAGGACCGGTCTCACCCTGGTCACTCCCTCTTCTCCCCTCTCCCATCAGGCAAGAGGTACAGAAGTGTGAATCGCACACTTCCAGATTCAGGATACAGTTTCTTCCCAGCTGTTATCAGGCATCTGAACCATCCTATCACCAACTGGAGAGCGGTCCTGACCTCCCATCGACCTCATTGTAGACTCTCGGACTATCTTTAATGGGACTTGCACTAAACGATATTCCCTTTATCCTGTATCTGTACACTGTGGACCGCTCGATTGCCATCATGTATTGTCTGTTTTGACTGGATAGCAGACAAACAAAAGCTTTTCAATTTGGTTTATTATTGTCATGTGTACCGGGGTGCAGTGAAAAACTTTTTGTTCTGTGCTATCCAGTCAGCGGAAAGACTATACACGATTACAATCAAGCTGCCCTCAGTGTACAGATACAGGAGAAAGGGAATTGCGTTCAGTGTGAGATAAAGCCCAGGGAAGTCCGATTAAAGATAGTCTGAGGGTCTCCATTGAGGTTGAAGGGAGATCAGGACCACTCTCTGATTAGTAAGAGTGTCAAAGGTTACGGACAGAAGGCAGGAGAACGGGGTTTGAGAGAAAAAGATAGATCATCCATGATTGAATGGCGGAGTTGACTCGATGGGGCCAAATGGCCTAATTCTGCTCCTACGACTGTTTGTCTCAGGAAATGTCATCTGTCCATTTCCTCTACGATGCCGCTGGACCCGCTTCAGCACTTTGTGTTTTGAATAAGCAGGAACATCAAGGCAGAAGGTTCTGGAATCTGATGACAAAGGAGGATGTTAATGGGAGCGATTAAGGGAGAGTTGAAAGGCAGATGCGAATAGAACAGCATGGGGGAGGGGGAACGGCAGCAGAGAAACCTGGTGTTTGGTTTTAGTTTAGCGATGCAGCAGGGGAACAGGCCCTTCGGCCCACTGACCATCGATCACCCCGTTCACACTAGTTCTATGTTATCCCACTTTCTCATCCACTTCCTGCACACTGGGGGGCAAGTTACACGGGGCCAATTGACCTATAAACCCGCACGTCTTTAGAATGGGGGAGAAATCCGGAGCACCTGGAGGAAACCCACGCGGACGCAGGGAGAACGTGCAAACTCCACACACACAGGCCGCACGCCAGGTCAGGATCAAACCCAGGTCTCCGGTGCTGTGAGGCAGCAGCTCTACCCGCTAGCGTCAAGAGGCAAGATATCAGTTAGTGTTTGCTGAGGGTCGTGGGGAGCATGTCAGCATTTACAGAGGGTCCCGGGTTGTGTGTGTGTGCGTGTGCGTGTGTGTGTGTGTGTGTGCGTGTGTGTGTGCGCGTGTGTGTGTGTGTGCGTGTGTGTGCGTGTGTGTGTGTGTGTGTGTGCGTGTGTGTGCGTGTGCGCGTGTGTGTGTGTGCGTGTGCGTGTGTGTGTGTATGCGTGTGTGCGTGTGTGTGCGTGTGTGTGTGTGTGCGTGTGTGTGTATGCGTGTGTGCGTGTGTGTGTGTGTGCGTGTGTGGTGCGTGTGTGTGCGTGCGTGTGTGCGTGTGTGCGCGTGTGTGTGCGTGTGCGCGTGCGTGTGCGTGTGTGTGTGCGTGTGTGTGCGTGTGTGCGTGTGCGTGAGTGTGTGTGTGCGTTTACAGGGGGTCCTGCAGTGTGTCAGCGCCGAGAACGAAGGTGGGCCCCGTGTGGGGGGGGGGGGGGCGCTTGCTGCCACGTGCAGCGACAGGCCTGGTTCAAGCAGAAGATAAAACAGTTCGATGGACTTTATGCACCTATATCAGAGCTAAAAACGTGGCACCTCTTGTGTACTGCCAAGGTGAGGCCAGCTGGAAGATCTATATGCAAAACAAAGCATCTCACTGCACCCGAGTGCATGAGTCAATTAAGGAGCATGATATCATTCAATCTTTGAGGTACAACCCAACAGTATGAATATTAAGTGTGTAAGAAGGAACTGCAGATGCTGGTTTAAACCGAAGATAAACGAAGATAGGTCTCGACCTGAAACGTCACCCATTCCTTCTCTCCAGTGATGCTGCCTGTCCCACTGAGTTACTCCAGCTTTTTGTGTCTATCTTTGGTATGGACATTAATTTCTCTAATTTCAAGTAACCCTTGCATCTCCGCCTCACCCCCACCCTGGCTACCCTGCTAGTTTCACTGTCCGTATCTCTTCGTTATCACCTCGTCCACAACCAACAGTGGACCATTGTGGGCTCTTTGGTCATCATTGCCGGTTCCGATTTGTTCTGTACCTGTTTATACCTGTAGTTTTCCCTCTTCCCTGACTCGGTCTGAAGAAGGGTCCTGACCCCAAAAACGATTCCTTTTCTCCAGAGATGCTGCCTGACCCGCTGAGCTACTCCAGCATTTCCCTTCACTTGTTTGATGAACTGAAAGGGTTACACTGTTGTGCTGGATCACAGCTAATGTCTACCGTTCTGCTATTGATTGGCTGACTGCAGCCCTGCCCCTTCTCGCGGTCTCTATTTATCTAGGAGGATGTTTGTTCAATCCCCACAGCCTCCTGTGTAAGCAGAGTCGGCTCTGCTGTGGCATGGTTCTCTGATGCCACAATGAAGGACAGAAGCAAGGAATGGTTCCTGTTAGCGTTGCTGCTGGCCTGGATTCACAATGCAACCAGTCAGGTAGGAAAGATGGCAACTGTGGTGCAGCGGTCGAGCTGCTGCCTCACAGCGCCAGAGACCCGGGTTCAATCCTGGCTCCGACAGGTGCTGGAGTTTGTACGTTCTCCCTGTGACTGCCTGGTTCCCTCCCACACTCTAAAGACGTACAGGTTTGTGGGTCAATTAACTTTGGTGAAAATTGTAAATTGTCCCTCGTGTGCAGGATAGAGTTGGTGCGTGGGTGGATCGCTGGTCAGCGCAGACTCGGCGGGCCGAAGGGCCTGTTTCCGTGCTGCATCGCCAAAACTACACCATCCTTTTCCTCCAGAGATGCTGCCCGACCAGCTGAGTTACTCCAACACTTTCTGCCTCTAAGACATGCGGGTTGGTAGGTTAATTTGCTTCTGTAAATTGCCCCTAGCGTGTAAGGTAGAATGCGTGCACGGGTGATCGATGGGTCAGCGTGGACTTTGTAGGTCGAATACGCAAAAGGACACACATAGTGCTGGCGTAACTCAGCGGGTCAGGCAGCATATTCATGGTGCCTATCGACCATCGTATCTGCTTACGCCGCCACCCCTGGCACCGTGTTCCAGGCCCCCACTACCCTATGTAAAACTTGCCCTGCACATCTCCTGAACATTGATAAGTGACCCTTCTTCAGACCCCTGGATCCGTCACCAAGTGACCCGAAACAGCACCTATCCACGTTCTCCAGAGATGCTGCCTGCCTGCCTGACCCGCTGGGTTACTCCAGCACTTTGTGCGTTTCCAGGTTAATCAGTATTTATTCGAAAAACGTTTTTTCAAGTTACCACAGGATATTGGTGGCAATCATAAGCTTGCCACAATTTCATTGTTCAACTCCAGTAGCAGCTGGGATCAATGATTGAGAGTGGACAGGATAATCAGTAATGAAGAATAGAGAAAAAAAGACTCGAATAACTGAGTGGGCCAGGCAGGCAGCATCTCTGGGGAACATGGGTAGGTGACGTTTCAGATCAGGAACCTTCTTCAGACTGATTGCAGAAGGGGCAGATAATCGGTGGATACAGGTGGGGGGTCCCGGGGAGTGTGTCGGTGTTTACAGAGGCTGCAATCTGATCGCCTGACTCTTATACCCGATGCCTTCACAAAGAAGGCTTTTGACCCGTAATGGCACCCATCCATGTTTTCAAGAGATCCTGCCTGACCCGCTTTGTGTCTTATCTTCGAAGGCAAGTAGATCGGGTGTCCCGTCTCCCCCCCCCCCCCACAACATGTTGCTATTTGTATCGCCTGCGCCAGATCTATGCGATTTGCCCACTTTATCAACACGGACCTTGTCCCAGTCTGTGTTTCAGGGCCATGTACCAGGGAGTGGGAGATGGGCTTGCAGGACACGGGGAACTTCACCACGATATAACAAGCCAGCGTCTCGTACACAAAAACATTTAGCACCGTTTAAATGCTTCAATCATTAACTCACCCCTAATCGCGATCCTGTGATCCTTTCTGTCATCGTAAATCTACACACAGTCTGTGCACACATTCTCTCCCACCCAAATTCTCTCTCTTTTTCTTTTCACCTTTTTTTTCATTCTCTGTCCATTACCCCCTTTTTTTTCTTTCCCTTTACTTCACATTGTGTCTTTTTTCTTTCCTTTTCGTTTTACCTCCTCTCTCTCTCTCAATCTTTCTCCGCTTTCCCCCCTTCACCCCCCAAGGACTTTATGCAGCAAAATGCATAATACAGTACATCAAAAGTACATTCAAAGGTTACAATACCTCGAGCAATCATTATAATACAATGATGCAGTCATTATTTACAATGCTCTCGTCGACACACGGCGAGCACGGACATAGGCCCGGAAGAGGGGCAGGCAGCCGACTCTGGTGTGACCATCGACCCCCTGCTGCCTGGACCCGCGAATGGCCATCTTGGCCCGGCCCCGGAGCAAACCGTCGGGGAGATCCCACCCCGCCCGGTCGGCCCTCCCCACTCCCTGCCCTCTGCCCAAACACCAGGTTCATGGGACTAAAATGCAACCAGAACTTGAGGAGCAGCCCCTTCAGATATTGGTACGGGGGCAGCAACCTCACACACTCCATCTACGCGTGGAACACGGACTCTTCCTCGCCACGGAAAGTACAGGCAGCCGGCGAGCCCGTGAACCGACACAAAAGTTGATTACACGCCACCGCTCTATGCAACACTCTCCACCCCAGGTCCCCAATGTAAAGCGGGACAACTCCCTTATAGAGAGACCTCCACTGGGGACCGCCCCCGCCTTCAGGTGGTAACACGGACAGCCAAGGTGGGTCCGGACGGAAAACGAAGGCAAGGAGGTGCAGAATTGCATGAGCATTTTGTAGTGTGTGTCTCTTCACTCTCTCTTTCTCTCTCCTTTTTTCCCAGTCAACATGCCCCAGGTACACTAGTCCATCCTGCCTGTGTTTGGCTCGTATCCTTCTAAACCTGTCCTATCCATGTACCTGTCCAAATGTTTCTTAAACAGCTCTTCACTCCTTTTTTCCTTTTCTTCCTTTTCCCTACTTTCTTTTTCCCTTATTTCTGCCTGCCTGCCTGTCTGTCTCTGCCTGCCTGTCTGCCTCTGCCTGCCTGTCTGCCTCTGCCTGCCTGCCTGTCTGCCTCTGCCTGCCTGTCTCTGCCTGCCTGTCTGCCTCTGCCTGCCTGTGTCTCACTCCGTGTTTAGCATATAGAAGGCTGTGGTTTTATAAGATGACGGCGTGGGAGCTCGGAAAGTGGAAGTCATTAAAGAGACAAATGCCTCAAATTCAATGCCTCAACAAAGAAGGGTTTTGATCCAAAACATCAACCGTTCCTTCTCTCCAGAGATGCTTCCTATCCCGCAGAGTTACTCCAGCATTTTGTGTCCATTGAGTATGGAAATTGGGATGTGATGTCACAGTTGTGCAAGACATTGGAGAGGCCACATTTGGATTATGGTGTTCAGCTTTGGTCACCTGCTCCAGGAGAGGGTCCATTAAACTGGAAAGATTTCAGAGAAGATTTGTCTGGGCTACAGGGAGAGTTTGGGCAGGCTGGGACTCTTTCCTTGGAGCGCAGAAGGGTGAGGGGTGATCTTATAGAGGGGTCCACGATCAAAAAACGTCCCACGCAAGATGATAATTACTGAGGTTAGTAGAAACAAGGAACTGCAGATGCTGGTTGACAAAAAAAAAGGCAACAAAGTGTTGGAGTAACTCGGCGGGTCAGGCAGCATCGGTGGGGCATGTGGGAGGATACTAACAGCACTTTAGAGGTACGGCATGGAGCCAGGCCTTTTGGCCCACGGAGTCCGCACCAACCAGCGATTACCCCGTACACTCGCACTATCCCACACACTAGTAACGATTTACAAACCCTCACGTCATTGGGATGTGGGAAGAAACCAGAGCACCTGGAGGAAACGCACGCAGTCATTTGGAGAACGTACAATCTCCACACACACCCACACCGACACACCCACACCGACACACCCACACCGACACCCCCCCCCCCCCCCCCAACACCACCCCCACACCACCCCTACCCCACCACCACCCCCACCACCCCTCTACCCCCCCACCACCCCTACCCCCCCCACCCTCCCCCCCCACACACACCGCCCCCCCCACCCACACTGACACACCCCCCCCACACCCACACTGATACACCCCCCCCCCCATACCCCCCACACCCACATTGACACCCCCGCCACCCACATTGACACACCCCCACACACACCCACCCCACAACACACCCCCCACACACACACCCCCCACTCACACACCCACACACACCCCCACCCACACACCCCCCCCACCCCCCCCCACACACACACCCCCCCCCCCACCACACCCCACCACCCACCCTCCACACACACTCCCCCACCCCACACACACCCCCCCCACCCACACTGACACCCTCACGCACACACCCCCACACGACCACAACCCCCCCCCCACACCCACAGCTACACACACCCCCCCCCCCCACTCCACCCCCCACTGAACACCAACCAGCCCCCACACTATACCCCACCACCACAACGGACCACCACACGGCACAAACCCACCCCCCCCCCCCACGCACTGACCACAACCCCCCCCCCCCAACTGACCCCCCCCCCCTCACTGCCAAGGCCGGGTCCCTGGCTGCAGCCTTTACCCGCTGCGCCAACGGGCCGTGGCGTTGCTGAATTACATTACACGCTGCCACGTTGACCATCTCAGCGCTGGCTTCGTCCCACATCAGACACGGTTTGCGGGAAGGAAGTAGTGTTGAAACTATCTGACCCACGATCAGTAACAGACCTCCTGGTCCCAGCCTCGGCTGATGGTTTAATGATCAATTCAGCTTTATCGGCAAAGCAAACACTCTCCGCATGTCAACTGCCGAGCAAAGCTCGATCCCTCTCCCTCACTCACTTTCACTCTCTGCACTTTACCACTCACTATATTACATTACTCTACTTGGGAACGTTACTTTATTACTTCTTCCTTTCCTTTAGTACTTTATATGACTATACAATTTATGATTTTGGATGAGGACGTACGGGGCAAGATTACGTTTGCTGATGATACAAAAGTGGGTGGTTTTGCAGATCGTGAAGGTGGTTGTGAAAGATTGCAGCAGGAACTTGATGAATTGGCCAGGTGGGCTGAGGAATAGTTGATGGAATTTATTGCAGGAAAGTGTGAGGCGTTGTATCTTGGGAAGTTTAACCAGGGCAGGACTTGCATAGTGAATGGTCGGCCTCTGGGGAGTGTTGTAGAGCAGAGGGATCGAGGAGTAGAGGTGCATGGTTCCTTGAAGGTCGGGTCGCAGGTAGATAAGGTGGTCAAAAAGGCTTTTGGCACTTTGGCCTTCATCAGTCAGAGTATCGAGCATAGGCATTGGGAGGACATGTTACAGTTGTATAAGACGTTGGTGAGACCGCACTTATAGAGTAAAGTGTTCCGTTCTGGGCCACCATCGTACAGGAAAAACGTTGTCAAGCTGGAAAGCGTACAGAAAAGATTTAGGAGGATGTTGCCAGGACTACAGGGAGAGGTTGAGTAGGCCGGGTCTCTATTCCATGGAGCACGAGAGGTTGATAGGTAATCTTATGGAGGTATATTAAATCATGAGAGATCTTGGCCAGAGAAGGTGAATCGAGGACCAGAGGACATAGCTTTAAGGTGAAGGGGAAAAGATTTAATAGGAATCTGAGGGGCAACATTTTCACACAAAGGGTGGTGGGTGTATGGAACTAGCTGCCAGAGGGTGGGTGAGGCTGGGAATATCCCAAATTTAAAGAACAGTTGGACAGGTACATGGATTGGGCAGGTTTGGAGGGATATGGACCAAATGCGGGCAGGTGGGACTAGTGCAGCTGGGACATGTTGGCCGGTGTGGGCAGGTTGGGCCGGTTTCCACACTGTGTCACTATTACTTTAGCACTTCCGGCACCAACCAGTGGTCACTCTGTACTCTGGCACTAACCTAAACACTGGACAATTTACAAACCCTCAGGACATTGGGTTGTGGGACCAAATCAAGCGTACTTCATTGTCATTGGAGAAAAGAAAAGCCACACACGCGTGCCCCCCACATGCGCGCCCCCCACACGCACCCCCGCCCCCCACACGCACCCCCCGCCCCCAGCACACGCTCCCCCCGCCCCCCACACGCACCCCTGCCCCCCACACGCACCCCCACACGCACCCCCACCCCCCCCCCGCCCCCCCCACCACCCCCCACTGACATACCCCCCATACCCCCCAACACACAGCCCACCCCAACACACAGAAAGCACCCCACACACACACACACTGACACCACCCCCCCTCCACTCCCCCACCAGCCAAGGCCGGGTCCCTGGCAGCAGCTTTACCCGCTGCGCCACCGTGCCGTGGCGTTTGCTGAATTACACGCTGCCACGTTGACCATCTCAGCGCTGGCTTCGTCCCACATCAGACACGGTTTGCGGGAAGAAAGTAGTGTTGAAACTATCTGACCCACGATCAGTAACAGACCTCCTGGTCCCAGCCTCTGCTGATGGTTTAATGATCAATTCAGCTTTATCGGCAAAGCAAACACTCTCCGCATGTCAACTGCCGAGGGTTACACAAAAGGCTGGAGAAACTCAGCGGGTGCAGCACTATCTAAGGAGCGAAGGAGATAGCGACGTTTCGGGTCGAGACCCTTCTTCAGACAGTCGACTAGAAGAAAGAAGGAGAAAGAACCGAAAAAGGGGACGAAAAGCAAGTCGAGAGAAACGCACCACCGCGGCTGTCAGTACGACCCGCGCCGCCGCCCGCTGTCGAGCTCGTTCCCTCTCCCTCACTCACTTTCAACAAAGATGCTGAAAGATGGGAAAGAAGAGAGAAGGTTTACGAGGATGTTGCAAGGAACCGAGGGCCTGAGCTACAGGGAGAGGTTGGGCAGGCTAGGACCCTATTCCTTGGAGCGCAGGAGGGTGATCTTATTAGAGGTGTACAAAATCATGAGAGGAATAGACAGGGTGAATGCACAGTCTTGCCTAGAGTTGGGGAATTGAGAACCAGAGGACATAGGGTTAGGGTGAGGGGGGGAAAGATTTACTAGGAACCTGGGGCGTAACTTGTACATAAATAGTGGGCGATGTATGGTACAAGTGGCTGCAGTCATAGTTGAGGCAGCAGGTACTATTGCAGTGTTAAAGAAACACGTGGACAGGTACATGGATGGGACAGGTTTAGAGGGATATGGGCCAAACGCAGCCAGGTGGGACTAGCGTAGATGGGGCATGTTGGTCAGCATGGGCAGGTTGGGCTGAAGGGTCTGTTTCCGTGCTGTATGTCACTATGGTGTTGATCTCTCGGTACATCCGTGACATTGGGAGCTCCCTCAGTGGTGAGAGGAAGCTGCCGATGACTTACTTGACCTTGGGCCGAAGGGCCTGTTTCCGTGCTGTATTGACTCTACCATTGGCGGGCAAGCACGGGCGGGGCGCTAACTGCCATCCTTGTTTTTATCTTCCTGCAGACAGTTTACTGTAATTCCTCAGCCTCGGGCTCCATCTATGACTACGGGGCAATGGCCATAGACGGGAGCAGATACATCCCATTGCGGGAATACATGGGCAAGACCGTGCTGATCCTCAACGTGGCTTCCTTCTGAGGACTCACCGGGCAATACGTCGGTAAGGCACAACCGACTGCATTTTCAAGCTTTAGACTTACCCACTGCCAATACGTTTAGTGAGCACATCACAGATGATCATTAGTTGGGAACAGCGAACAGAAGGCTTAGGAAGTTCAACATGTTCCCAACAACCCTCACCAACTGCAGCATGCATCACGACAGCCTGGTTTGGTAACAGCTCCATCCAAGACCGCAACAAACTGCATAGTTGCGGACGCAGCCCAGACCATCACACAAGCCAACCTCCCTTCCGTCGACTCCATCTGCACTTCACGCTGCCTCGGCAAGGCCTCCAGTATAATCAAGGAGACAAGGAAACACTTTTTCTCACAGAGAGTGGTGAGTGGGTGGAATTCTCTGCCTCAGAGGGCGATGGAGGCAGGTTCTCTGGATGCCTTCAAGAAAGAGCTAGATAGGGCCCTTAAAGATAGCGGAGTCAGGGGATACTGGATGTGGCCCTTGTGGCTAAGGGGATCAGAGGGTATGGAGAGAAGGCAGGTACGGGATACTGAGTTGGATGATCAGCCATGATCATATTGAATGGCGGTGCAGGCTCGAAGGGCTGAATGGCCTACTCCTGCACCTAATTTCTATGTTTCTATACGGGGAGAAGGCAGGAACGGGGTACTGATTGGGGATGATCAGCCATGATCACATTGAATGGTGGTGCTGGCTCAAAGGGCCGAATGGCCTACTCCTGCACCCATTGTCTATTGAAACCTTATACTGCATGAATACAACGGTGGGCAGGTGCGCTTCCCCACAGACCCGGCAGCGACGAGAATGAGCGGTTCCCACAACGGAGCAGCGGTCAACGGGATAGATGGCAGGAGAGGCGAGGCAGGGTGGCAGTCGGTTGGCCCACAGCCAGCGCGGAGAAGCAGCGCTGCCCCGCCGGGCCAAGCAACAGCCCCGGCCCAGGTCCCCGGCACCATCGGCCCACCGCTGGGCCGTCCCCGTCTGGAGGCGGCCGCAGACGTCTAGCCGGGCCGGGGCTCGCTGCTGGCGCCGAGGGGGCTCGACCCGGCTAGTAATGACAGTAATTTTATTCTTTTCACACACATTCTCCCACAGATTTGACTTAGTATATTTTGGATGTTTTTAATACAGCAAGTAACTATTCTGCCACCCACCTGAATAGTTTAAATCGCCCAGTAGTGGGCAGTACTGCCCAGCTTGAAGAGCGTAGAACCACAGTCGTGTAGGCTGGGCAGAGGTGAACTGGGACTGTTTGCTCTGGAACGTCGGAGGCTAAGGGGATGCGTGATAGCATGATACAGAATGATTAGAGGCAGACAGTAAGCACTAGTGTAGATTAGTAGTTCCACTCCAACGTCCAACACTAGAGGGCAGAGCTTTAAGGTGAGGGGGGGAATGTTTAAAGGAGGTGTGTGGCAGAAGGTTTGTTTCGCAAATGGTGGTGGGCGCCTGCAACGCGCTGCCAGGGATGGCGGTGGTGGAGGCTGATACGATGGTGGTGTTTGAGAGGCTTTTAGATCGGCACATGGATATGCGGGAGATGGAGGGGTGAGGGCATTCGTTTAACTTGGTTCCGTTTAGGTTTATTGTCACATGCACCGAGATACAGTGAAAACCTCTTTGTTGCGCCCTCTTCCGTCAAAAAAAGACTATACATGATTACAGACAAGCTATCCACAGTGTACAGATACAGGATAAAGGGAATAACTTTTAGATGTCCAGAACCCGGGGCCTACTCCTGCACCTATTGTCTATTGTCTGATTAAAGATAGTCCGAGTGTCTCCAACGAGGTAGATGGCAAGTCAGGAGTTATTTGGTCGATATCTATTTAGTGACATCATTCAGTTGCTTGATAACAGCTGGGGAGAAACTCTCCCTGAATCTGGAGGTGTGCGCTTTCACACTTTCTGTACCTCGTGCCTGAGGGGAGAGGGGAGAAGAGGGAGTGACCGGGGTGGGACTGGTCCTTGATTATGCTGGTGGCCTTGCCGAGGCAGCGTGAAGTGTAGATGGAGTCAATGGAAGGGAGGTTGGTTTGGGTGATGACAACGAGAGGTTGGACAGATGTGGGTCGGTTTCTCTGGAGCCCCGGAGGTTGAGGGGAGACCTGATAGAAGTGTGTGAAAGAGGTATAGATAGCGTAGGCAGTCAGAAGCTTTCCCCCACCCCAAGGTGGAAATACGAGAGGGCACAGCTTTAAGGTGAGAGGGGCAAAGTTGAATGGAGATGTGCAGGGCAGGTTTATTTCACACAGAGGGTGGTCAATACCTGGTACCAGGAGGTGGTGGTGGCAGGTACAATACGTCATTGGAGCAGAGTTGGGCCATTGGGGGCCCATTGATTCTACACTGCCATTGAATCGCTGCTGATCTGTCGTTCCCTCTCAACCCCATTCTGACGCTCCAGAGAGTGGTAAAAACAGCGGAGAGAATCAGCGGCTGCCCACTGCCCTCTCTGGAGGATATTGCCGCCTCGCGCTGCATCAGCCGGGCCACGAACATCATCCAAGATTGCGCACACCACCTGATTGAACTGTTGCCCTCTGGCAGGCGTTGCAGGTCAGCTAAAACACACACCTCCACACTCGGAGACCGTTCCTTCCCCAAAGCAATCTCCACACTCAACATGAAAACACACTGCGTACTATCCATGCTGCTCCCCACCTTATACTTCACTAATTACTTCCTTATTTTAATACCCAGTTTTAAACATTGTTTTTAAATTGTGTCCTGTGTTTTTATGTTTGTACATTATGCACCAGTGGAGCGGCAACAACAATTTTGTTGTGTGCAATGCTTACAAAGACAAATAAAGGCATTTCATTTCTTTCCATAACCTTTAACACCCTCACTAATCAAGAATCTGTCGGTCTCTGCCACGACAAGACCCAATGACTAGGCCTCCACAGCCGCCTGTGGCAACGAGCTCCACACACTCACCGCCCGCTGTTCGAGAGGCTTGTAGTTGGGCACAATGTGGTCAAGGACCCACACCACCCTGGCCACACACTCATCTCCCTGCTCCCTTCGGGTAGAAGGTACAGGAGCCTGAGGACTGCAACGACCCGGTTCAGGAATAGCTACTTCCCCACAGCCATCAGGCTATTAAACCTGGCTCGGACAAAACTCTGAACATTAATACCCCTCCACCTGTTATTTGCACTTTATTAATTTATTAATTACTGTGTGTATTTACGTATATAATTGTAGTCAACGCCTACTATGTTCTGAAAGAATGTCATTGTCCTGTCAGGGACACATGACAATAAACCCCTTTGACTTTGACTTGACATGGATGTGCAGGGAAGGGAGGGATACAGATCCTGTGCTGGCGGAGAGTAGTTTAACTTGGCGTCATGTTTGGCACGGACATTGTGGGCCGAAGGGCCTGTTCCGGTGCTGTACTGCCCCATGCTCTACGCACGTCTCCTTCCGCGCGCCGTTCTCACGGTCAACGTGTCTGTTCCCTCCACAGAATTGAATGCACTTCACACCGACCTCCAACCTCATGGCTTCACAATTCTCGCCTTCCCCTGCAACCAGTTCGGGAAACAAGAGCCGGGCACCAACCAGGAAATCTTCCCCTCGCTAAAGTGAGTGAGGACCTCGGCCCCAACCCCACCGAGGAACTGGCACCGAGGGGGCAGGACAACTCCAGCGAACACTGGTGGGGAGGGGGGGGAAGATTGTCCTCCCAACAAGTACCGAGGGGTCCCGACCTCCCGTCTTCCTCATTGGAGAACCTTGGGCTATCTATCAATCGGACTTCACCCAGAACTAAACGTTATTCCTTTAGCCTGTATCTGAACACTGGACGGCCCGATTGTAATCACGTCGGGTTTTTCTGCGTACACGTGGCAATAAACTCAAACTAAATCTAAAGCAACACTAAAATACAACGCAAACTAAACTCTGAACCAACATCCAACACTGGAGAGATGCTACACTCTAGACTTCACACTCAAGGCAACCCAAGGCATCTATTTAATTCCCTACACTCTCCCCCATCACTGACTCTCTCCCCCCCCCCCATCCTCCCACCAACACTGTCCCCCATCACCAACATTGGCAACCCTTTTGTTTAGTGCCGATATACAGCTTGGAGACAGGCCCCTCAGCCCACCGGGTCCACGCCGAGCAGCGATCGATCGCCGGTTCACACTAGTTCTATGTGTTGGTAGGAACTGCAGATGTTGGTTTAAACCGAAGACGGACACAAAATTCTGGAGTAACTCAGCGGGTCAGGCAGCATCTCTGAATGGAAGGCATGGGTGACGTTTCGGGTCGAGACCCCTCACTCAGTCTGAAGAAGGGTCTCGGCCAGAAATGTCACCCATTCCTTCAATGTTGCCTGTCCCACTGAGTTACCCCGGCATTTTGTGTCCATCGTCACACTAGTTCGATGTTATCCCACATTCTCATTCACTCCCTACACACGAGGGCCAATTAACCTCCAAACCTGTAGAAATAAAGAACTGCAGATGCTGCTTTAGGCAGCATCTCTGGAGAAAAGGGATGGGTGACTTTCGGGTTGGGACCTTTCTTTGGACTGAAAATCCAAAAAGTCACCCGTCCATGTTCTGCAGAGATGCTGCCTGACCCGCTGAGTCACTCCAGCACTTTGTGTCTTATTAACCTACACACCAAGTTCTATCCCACACACTAGGGACCGTTTACCAATTGACCTGCAAAGCCGCACGTCTTTGGAGTGTGGGAGGGAACCGGAGCACCCGGAGAAAACCCACGCGGTCACGGGGAGAGCGTGCAAACTCCGTACATACAGCACCCGCAGTCAGGATCAAACCCGGGTCTGTGGCGCTGTGAGGCAGCGGTTTTACGTGTTGCGGGAGGCGGGGTTGAGTGGCGGGGCGCTGCGCCGTTGCGTTTGTTTTGAGCTGGTCCCCGTTCCTTGCCCGTAGATATGTGCGCCCGGGGAAGGGCTACGTGCCGAACTTCCAGCTGTTCCAGAAGGGAGACGTGAACGGAGAGAAGGAGCAGGGGCTGTTCACGTACCTGAAGGTGAGCGGGACCCCGGGGCCGGGCGGGGAACGGCACCATCTGCTGAGGGAACGCCGCGGGAGTCGCTGTCACCAGGGGGCGCCACACCGCGGGGGAAGGCAAGGGGAGGGGAAGGTAGACACAAAATGCTGGAGTTTAGAAGGATGAGGGGAATCTTATAGAAACATGTAAAATTATAAAAGGACTGAACAAGCTAGATGCAGGAAAAATGTTCCCAATGTTGGGCGAGTCCAGAACCAGGGGCCACAGTCTTAGAATAAAGGGGATGTCATTTAAGATTGAGGTGAGAAAACAATTTTTCACCCAGAGAGTTGTGAATCTGTGGAATTCCCTGCCACAGAGGGCAGTGGAGGCCAAATCACTGAATGGATTTAAGAGAGTTAGATAGAGCTCTAGGGGCTAGTGGGGTCAAGGGATATGAAGAGAAGGCAGGCACGGGTTATTGATAGGGGACAATCAGCCATGACCACAATGAATGGCAGTGCTGGGTCGAAGGGCCGAATGGCCTCCTCCTGCACCTATTTTCTATGTTTCTATGTAACTCAGCGGGTCAGACAGCTTCTCAGCAGAAAAGGAATAGGTGATGTTTGGGCTGGAGCGGAGGGCTGGGGAAGGGAAGGGAAGGTCCACACGGCAGTAATGAGGAAGCTCAGTAGTGCGGTGACATCACAACCTGTCTCACACCTTCTGCTCTTAACCCTGACCTCTGTTCCAACCATATGCCTATCAACCCCCCCCCCCACCCCCTCCCCCTCCCCGCCTGTACAACCCGCCATACTGTGTCCTGCCTCTACCTTCTTCCAGCTTTCTCTCCCATTTCCACTAGTGGGAGAGTCTAGGACCAGAGGGCACAGCTTCAGAACAAAAGCGGGTACCGTTGGGAAATAGACGAGGGCGGATTTAGCCAGAGGGTGGTGAATCTGTGGAATTCATTGCCACAGACGGCTGTGGAGGTCAAGTCAATTAGATCTTTTTGGGGCGGAGTTTGACAGGTTCTTGATTAGTACGGGTGTCTGGGCTTACGGGGAGAAGGCAGGAGAATGGGGTTGAGAGGGAAAGATAGATCAGCCATGATTGAATTATGGAGTACACTCGATGGGCGGAATGGCCTACTTCTGCTCCTATGACCTATGCAGTTATGTTGGTCGTCCCGCTGAGTTGCTGCACCCTCTAATTCTCTCTCTCTCCCCACAGGGATCCTGCCCTCCAGTGGGGGTGAACTTTGGGAACATGGAGCGGCTTTTCTGGGACACCCTGAAAATCTCCGACATTAAGTGGAACTTTGAGAAGTTCCTGGTGGGTCCTGACGGGCGGCCCGTGCAGCGCTGGCACCCGCAGATGCCCGTGCCCACAGTGCGGGAGGACATCATACGTTACATGCGGTCGCTGCAAACACAACAGACCACTGGCTAAACACGTTCCCCCCCACCCCCCCAGTCTGTGACCATCATCACCGCTCGCTTTCGCCCAGGCCTCCCATCCCCCCCCCCCATCCACCCTCTCCTCTCCCATCCCCACAACCCACCCAAACCCCATCCCCTCCCTCTCCATCCTCTCCCCCCCGCCCAAATATCCCCCCTCCACCGTCTCAGCTGCCCTCTCCCCGCTCTCTTCCATTCTTTCCTCCCCTCCCTCATCTCGCTGCCCTCTCTCCACTCACCTCCTCCCCGACACCCCATTTCCCCCCCCCTCCCTTCATTTCCTGCCCCCCTGCCTTCACCTCAATCTCCCATCCCCCTCATCCTGGCCCCTCTTCTCCACCCCCCCCCCCTCCCACTCCCCCTCCTGGTCTGTTTAAATCCACACTTCCTTCCTCCCCACCCTGCCTTTCCAGCCCACTCCACCTCATTGAACCCCTCCCCCTCTCCTCACCTCCCCCTGAAGATCCCGACCCTCCCTCCCCTACCCTCTCTCTTTACCCCCCCCCGCCTCCCTCCCTCATTCCAGCCCACTCTACCGCATGAACCCCTCCCTCCCCCTACACACTGGGGGGGGGGGGGGGGGGATGAGGGACAGATTGACTGGGACATTCCCCACCCCCTCCCTCTCTGTCTATAGGGAGGGTGAGGGAGCGGGGGGCTGGGGGGGGGGGGGGGGAGTGCAGCCACGTGACGTCCAGGTCTAAAAGCGGCCACGGCGACGGATCTGGACTGAGACGGCGGCCTCACCTCGACCCTTCGTGCATTCGGGCCGAGGATGGGACGCCAGCTGCCCATCTCCCCTCCATCCACAATCTCCCTCTCCCCCTCCAAAGTCCCCCCCTCCCACACCACTCACTCACCCCGCACTCTGTCCCTCCTCCCCCATTTCCTCCCCAACCTCCATAAGACAATAAAACATCTCTTACAAAACAAACAGAGAATTCTTTCCTGAACGGTGCGGATCTGGGGGTGGGAGGGAGGAAGGGGTTCCAATGTCTACATAGAACATAGAAATGTACAGCACAGAAACTGGCCCTTCGGGCCACAATGACCATGCTGAACACTCTGCCAAATTAAACCGATCCTGTACCGGATCCAGATGTCAACGTTTTAACAACATTAAAAAAGCAGAGGGCTTCTTGGTTCCCGTCTTGGCCAATCAGAGCCCAGGCTCGCTGCAGCCAATCAGAGCCCAGGGTCGCTGCAGCCAATCAGAGCCCAGGGTCGTTGCAGCCAATTAGAGCCCAGGCTCGCTGTAGCCAATCAGAGCCCAGGCTCGCTGCAACCAATCAGAGCCCAGGCTCGCTGCAGCCAATCAGAGCCCAGCCTCACTGCAGCCAATCATCCATACTGCAGCCAATCAGAGGTCATCCTTGCTGCAGCCAATCAGAGCTCATCCTTGCTGCAGCCAATCAGAGCCCATCCTTACTGCTGCCAATCAGAGCCCGTCCTTGCTGCAGCCTCGTCCAACCAGCTTCAACAGGGGAGAATCAGCGGCTTCCCACAGCCCCAGGGATTGGTCCACAATCCGACCCAACCTCGGCCAATCCAAAGCCAACCAATCCGAACCCTGGCCAATCCAAAGCCAACCAATCCGTAACCAATCGCAATGCTGCCCAATCCTGGGCACTTTGTACCTGACCATCACAGCCAATCAGAACCAACCGACAACCGCCAATCAGAACCCAATCCTCAGCATGTCCAAACGCAAGCCAATAACGGCCAACATGAAACCAAACGGCCCCAACCAACAGCCGACCCAAACCCCAACCAGCGAGCCTGGTCCATGGTAACCGGTGCCGACTGGAACCAAGAGCAGGAACTCTGAGCCCCAAGCTCACGCCAGCACGGACAATGCAACCCTTGCCCCAACCCAGCCATGTCAAACGCACCCCAGCCCAGCCCCAGATATCTGAAGCCAGGCCACCTGAAGAGGCGATGGAAGGGAGGTTGGTTTGTGTGATGGTCTGGGCGTATGTACTGGTGAATTGGCCGGAGGTGATGCGATGGGTGACAGTGGTGTGGGGCACAGTCACGGTGTCAGTATGAGGAGGGGTGTCCGAGACCTGGCGCCTGGTCGTGGAGCCGCTGCCACCCCGCGCCAGACACCCAGGTTCCACGGATTTAGTAACACGCACGGGAACAGGCCCTTCGGCCCACCAAGTCCGCGCCAAACAGCAATCCCCGTACATCAGCACTATCCTACACACTGGAGGCAATTTATAATTTTACTGGTGCCAAATTAACTGCAAACCCACATGTCCTTGGAGTGTGGGAGTAAACCGGAGCACCCGGAGAAAACCCACGTGGTCACGGGGAGAGCATACAAACTCAGTGCAGAGAGCACCCGCAGTCAGGATCGAACCTGGGTCTCTGGCGCTGTCAGGCAGCGACTGTGTCATCTGATGCTGTCTGCGGAGAGTTTACACGTTCTCCCTGTGACCATGTGGGTTTCCTCCGGGTTTTTTTGGGTGCTCCGGTTTCCCCCCTTTTTCCTCCTACATCCCAAAATCAATAGGTGCAGGAGGAGGCCATTCGACCCTTCGAGCCAGCACCGCCATTCAATGTGATCATGGCTGATCATCCCCAATCAGTGCCCCGTTCCTGCCTTCTCCCCGTATCCCCTGACTCCGCTATCTTTCAGAGCCCGATCTAGCTCTCTTGAAATTGTGTGGGTTTGTGGGTTAATTGCCCCTAGCGTGTAGAGTGGATGAGAATGTGGGCTAACGTCGAACTAGTGTGAAGGGGTGATCGAAGGTCAGCACGGACATCGGTGGGCCGAAGGGCCTGTTTCCATGCTGCATGTTCCATCACTAAACTAAAAAACTATAATTGGAGGTCACACCCGGCTCTACGCGAGGTTTGAAGATCAGAAAACACGCAAACCCGTCCGATTCACGGTGGATTTTTTGGTTTATTAAACAGTGAACATTACGAGCGAGTGTCAAATCTTCCTGCGCGTTTTAATCAATAACTCAAACCTGCCGACAAGCAAACAAGGCACGTTAAACCCCCCCCCCCCCATCCCTCCTGGCAGGGCTCATCTCCCCTCCCCGCCACCTCCCACCCCGCCCCCTCCCCTCCCCCCCCTCTCCAGCTCTCTCACCTCTCTCTACCATCCCCGCTCCCCTCCCCCTCCCTTCCTCTCCACCATCCCTCCCCGTCCACCTCTCCCCAATCTCCTGCCCCCCCCAACTCTCTGCCCCACCTCCTCTCCTCCTTCTCCACTCCACCCTCCTGCCACTCCCCACCCCCTCTCTCCAGCTCCCTCTCTCTCTCTCCTCCCTCCACTATCCCTCCTCCCTCCACGCTCCCCTCCTCTCCCTCCACTCCTCCAGCTCTCCCCCCCTCACACTTCCCACGGCCTTCCCCCTCCCTTCTCCCCTGACCCTGGGCGTGCGTGGGTGGGCGTTTCCCTGTGCAGCACCGATCTTCCCCACGGTCTGTCCTGTGTCCGTCACGGACCCCTCCCGGGGGGGGGGGGGGTAGGGGGTGAGGTATCATCCCTCAGTGCTGCCCCTTGGTCTGGGCCGGGCACACCAGCTCTGCTGGGGAAGGGGGAGGGGGAGGGGGAGAGAGAGGTGAAAGGAGAGGGAGAGAGAGAGAATGGTGCAGGGGAGAGAGAGAGGGAAAGGGGGAAGGGGAGAGAGAGAGAGGAAAGGGGAGAAGGGGAGAGAGAGGAAAGTGGAGGGGAGAGAGAGGGGAGAAGGGAGAGAGAGGGGGAGGATAGGAAGGGAGAGAGAGGGGGTAAGGGAAATGGAGGGGGAGAGAGGAGAGGGGAGAGGATAGAAGAGAGAAAGAGAGAGAGACAGAGGGGGGGGGAGGATAGAAAGAGAGAGAGGGGTAAGGGGGAAATAGAAGGGGAGAGAGGGGAGGGGGGGAAGAGATAAATTCAGCATCATCCACAGAACCACACAGATTGCTCTCACATTCAGAGTCACAGCTCAGGAACAGGCCCTTCGGCCCATCGATTTCCTGCCGGCCATCGATCACCCTTCCCCACTCTCCTCCAAACAGCACCCTCCCCACCTTGCCTGCCTCTCGTCCCCCTCCCCTCAGCCCTTTCCCCGCTCAGCTCTTGCCCCTCCCTTACCGCCTTCCCCACCTCAGACCCTCTTCCCTCTCCCCCAGCTTTCACCCCCTCATCCCCCTTCCCTTGCTCCCTCTTTCCCCCCCCTACCACCCCCCCCCCAATAGTGACCCGTGGCCTTGGGGTGTGGGTGGGTTGCACTGTGGAGGTTGGGGGTGGGGGGGGCGCTGTTGGGGATGGGGGGCGCTTTGGAGGTTGGGGGCGGGGTGTGTGGTCGTGTTGCTGGGGGTGGGGGAGGGGGGGGGGGCGGTGTGTGTGGTTGTGTTGCTGGGGGTGGGGGGAGGGGGGGGTGGCGGGTGTGTGTGGTTGTGTTGCTGGGGGTGGGGGAGGGGGGGCGCTGTTGGGGATGGGGTGAGGGGTGCTTTGGAGGTTGGGGGTGGGGGGGGGAATGGGTGTGTGTGGTTGTGTTGCTGGGGGTGGGGGGGGGTTGCTGTTGGGGATGGGGCGCTGTGGAGGTTGGGGGCGGGGGTGTGTGGTCGTGTTGCTGGGGTGGGGGCGCTGTTGGGGGCGGGGGTGGGTTGCGCTGTGGAGGTTGGGGCTGGGGGGGGGGATGGGTGTGTGTGGTCGTGTTGCTGGGGGGTGGGGGGGGTGCTGTTGGGGATGGGGGTGGGGGGGCGCTGTGGAGGTTGGGGGCGGGGTGTGTGGTTGTGTTGCTGGGGTGGGGGAGAGGGGGCGTTGTTGGGGTGTGGGTGGGTTGCGCTGTGGAGGTTGGGGCTGGGGGGACAGTACGGGTGTGCTGCTGGGGGTGGGGGAGGGGGGTACAGACCCACCTTTGCCGTCAGCTTGTGGCCGCTCGGTGACGATGGGAGGTTGTCCGCGTGCGGGGGGGTAGGGAACGTTCCAGGTGTAGTCCGGCTGTGGGGGGGGGGAGAGAGAGTCACAAGTTAACCACGGCCCGGTGAGACCGGCGAAACTGAAAGCAACTAAACGGTGAACTGGTGTTGGTGCACTGGTCTACGTTAGTTGATTGTCACATGGGCCCTGTATCTACACTGCGGGTGGCTTGATATGGAATCACGTATTTGCTTCCCGTTGATGGCTGTCGCAAAGCTTTTCCCTGGACATCCGTACACGTGACAATTAACTAAATGAAAACTCCCACATCCCAAAGAAGTGTGGGTTTGTATAAAGTCCGCTGTAAATGGCCTCATACGTGCAAGGAGCATCTCTCTTTCCCGGCTCCCCCTCCTCCCTCTCCGCTCCCCCTCCTCCCTCCACGCTTCCCCTCCTCCCTCCTCCCCCTCCCCCTCCTCCCCCCTCCGCTCCCCCTCCTCCTCCCTCTCCGCTCCCCCCTCCTCCCCCTCCGCCTCCCTCCTCCTCCACCTCCCGCTCCCCCTCCTCCTCCTCCTCCTGCTCCGCCCCCCTCCTCCCTCCATGCTCCCCCCCCTCCTCCCTCCATGCTCCACGCTCCCCCTCCTCCCTCCACGCTCCCCCTCCATGCTCCACGCTCCCCCTCCTCCCTCCACGCTCCCCCTCCTCCCTCCACGCTCCCCAACGCTCCCTCCACCTCCCCCCTCCTCCCTCCATGCTCCACGCTCCCCCTCCTCCCTCCACGCTCCCCCTCCTCCCTCCACGCTCCCCCTCCTCCCTCCACGCTCCCCCTCCTCCCTCCACGCTCCCCCCTCCTCCCTCCACCCCTCCTCCCTCCACGCTCCCCCTCCTCCCTCCACGCTCCCCCTCCTCCCTCCACGCTCCCTCCTCCTCCCTCCACGCTCCCCCTCCTCCTCCCTCCACGCCTCCCCCCTCCCCCCTCCTCCCTCCACGCTCCCCCTCCCACCCCCTCCTCCTCCCTCCACGCTCCCCCTCCTCCCTCCCCTCCCTCCCCCTCCCTCCCCGTGAGGCAGCGTCACTCCCCGCGGTGCCACGGGCGGGAGTTGTGGGGTGTCCATACTCACCGGGGGGAATGGAGCTTGCCCGGGGGGTATCGGAGACGGTGGGTAGTGGATCTGCACATCGTACGGCCCGTAGACGGGCGCGGGGTGGGCGAGGTGCGTGTACGGGAGCTGGTACGGCGGGCAGTAGATTCTCGGTGCCCCGGGGGGCGGGTCAGATGGCCTCCTCTCCCCCAAACCCTGCAGATACACGACAGAAACACGCGCACAGCAATAAACAAAACAGTAAATAAAACGCACCACAGCTGGGACGCTCTTCCAAGTAACCTAGTGCCCGAGTAACTCAGCGGGTCAGGCAGCATCTCTGGAGATGAAGAATAGATGACATTTCGGGTCAAGACCCTTCTTCAGACTGAGAGTCAGGGGAGAGGGGAAACTAGAGATGCGGAACGGTTCAGAACAAATCAGAGCCGGCACCGATGACCAAGGAGCCCACAATGGTCCATTGTTGGCCGTGGAAGAGGTGATAATGAGGGGGATACGAAAACGCTTCAAAACACGTCGCATCCTTTTAACTCTCCCCCCCATTCCCACATGGACCTTTCTGTCCTGGGCCTCCTCCACTGTCAGAGTGCGGCCAAACGCAAACTGGGGTAACAGCGCCTCATATTCCGCTTGGGCAGCGCACAGCCCAGCGGTGCGTACATTGACCTCCAATTTCAAGTGAATCCTTGCATTCCCTCTCTCTCCGTCCCACCCCCCACAGTAGGCATCCTGCGAGTCCCACTGTTCATCTCCCTTTGCCATCACCTCCACAGGCTCCACATTTCCTTGGCATTCGCTGCCGGCTCGGATTAGTTCTGTCCCTTTCCACACCTCTAGTTTCCCTCCTCCCTGACTCCCAGTCTGAAGAAGAGTCTCAAAAGGAAAAGTCACCTATTCCATTTCTCCAGAGATGCTGCCTGACCTGCTGAGTTACTCCAACATTTTGTTTGTGTCCTTGTAGACAATAGGTGCAGGAGTAGGCCATTCGGCCCTTCGAGCCAGCACCGCCATTCACTGTGATCATGGCTGATCATCCACAATCAGTACCCCGTTCCTGCCTTCTCCCCATGTCCCCTGACTCTGCTATCTTTAAGAGCTCTATCTAATTCTCTCTTGAAAGCATCCAGAGAATTGGCCTCCACTGCCTTCTGAGGCAGAGAATTCCACAGATTCACAACTCTGTGAAAAAGTCTTTCCTCATCTCCGTTCTAAATGGCTTACTCCTTATTCTTAAAACTGTGGCCCCTGGTTCTGGACTCCCCAAACATCGGGAACATGTTTCCTGCAAGCGTGTCCAATCCCTCAATAATCTTATATGTTTAATAGGATTCCCTCTCATCCTTCTAAATTCCAGAGTGTATAAGCCCAGTTGCTCCATTCTATCAACATATGACAGTCCCGCCATCCCGGGAATTAACCCTGTAAACCTACGCCGCACTCCCTCAATAGCAAGAATGTCCTTCCTCAAATTTGGAGACCAAAACTGCACACTACTCCAGGTGAGGTCTCACTAGGGCCCTGTACATCCCTTCAGCCCAACTTGGTCACGTTGACCGACATGCCCCATCTACACTAATCACACCAGCCTGCGTTTGGCCCATATCCCTCCAAGCCTGTCCTATTCAAACACTGTAGTACCTGCCTCAACTACCTCCTCCAGCAGCTCATTCCATACACCCTTTGTGTGAAAAATGTTGCCCCTCAGGTTTCTATTAAATCTTTCCCCTCTCACCTTGAAACCTAGTTCCTCTGGTTCCCGATTCCCCTACTCCAGGCAAGAGACTGCGTAGTTACCCAATCTATTCCTCTCATGTTTTTATACACCTCTATAAGATCTCCCCTCATCCTCCTGCGTTCCAACGAAGAGTTCTAGCCGACCCAACCTCTCCCAATAGCCCAGACCCTCGGGTCCTGGCAACATCCTCGTAAATCTTCACCCATTTCCAACTTGACATCATCTGCCCTATAACATGGCGCCCAGAACTGAACGCAATACTCTGAATGCGGCCTCTCCTACATCGCATATAACTGCAGCATGACATCAGTCGACAACGTTTGTTTTCCACCCGCACACTAGCTGCTGGGGCAGATACGCTACGCTAAAAGACACAGACTGATTGTGGGTGGGGAGAAAGCAGGGGAGGGGGTGGGGGGGCAGGACAAAGCGTGGCAGGTGCTGGGTGGACACCAGCAAGAAGAGGGCTCTGACATGCAGATGGGTTGGAACTGCCAGAGATAAGAGCAGAAGGTGCGAGACAGGCTTGAACAGTTGAGAAATGTGAAGCCGGAGGGCGGGAAGAGGCTGGATGTTGATGCGGACTCGGTGGGCCGAAGGTCCTGTTGCCATCTTGTGTCCTTCAATCGCTCACTCACTCACTCAATGGCAACCCAGTGGAGCAGCGGTAGAGATGCTGCCTGACGGTGTCACAGACCCGGGGTCACCCCTAACAACGGGTGCTGTCGGTATGGAGTTTGTACGTTCTCCATGTGACCTCGTGGGCTTTCTCCGGGTGCTCCGGTTTCTCCCCACACTCCGAAGACGTGCAGGTTTGTAGGTTAATTGGCTTCTGTAAATTGTCCCGAGTGTGTAGGATAGTGCGAGTGTACGGGGCGATCGATGATCGGAGTGGAATTCTGCACTATATCTCGAAGGTCAATGAATGTATTTAGAGACGGGGTCTGGGGATTGATGTAACACCCTCTCCCCCCCTCCCCCCCTCCCCCCCTCCCGCCACTGCTCCCAGACAGATCCCAGTACCTGCTTCTGATTCTTCAGCAGATTCTGGAGGGTCTCTCTCTCCAACTTCTCCTTCTGACAATCCTCCTGACAGACCTGCAGCTGAGAGAGACACAGAGGTAAGCAGGGGGGAGAGGCAGAGAGAAGGGGGAGAAACGGGAGAGAGAGAGAGAGAGAGATAGAGAGAAAGAGAGATAGAAGGGGGGGAGAGGGAGAGAGAGATAGAGAGAAAGAGAGATAGAAGGGGGGAGAGAGGGGGAGAGATAGAAGGGGGGAGAGGAAAAGGGGGGAGAGGAAAAGGGGTGAAAAGGGGGGAGGAAAAGGGGGGAGAGGAAAAGGGGGGAGAGGAAAAAGGGGGGAGAGGAAAAGAGAGGAAAAGGGGGGAGAGGAAAAGGGGGGAGAGGAAAAAAGGGGGGGAGCAAGAGAGAGAGAGAGAGAGAGAAAGAAAGAAAGAGAAAGAGAGAGAGAGAGAGAGAGAGAGAGAGAAAGGGAGAGAGAGAGAGAGAGAGAGAGAGAGAGAGAGAGAGAAAAGCGAGAGCATGCCACATAACGCTTGTCACTGTACCTCAGTACACACCACCGTAAACTAAACTACTCTGCACTGTGTGTGGGTGAACCTTGGTCTGCATGGAGGAGTTGGGCCGAAGGGCCTGTCTCCGTGATATATTGCTCTGTGACTCAATAACAGGGAGCCAATAACAGGCATCCCGAGGGATCTGGATAGTCAGCAGGGATCCGGGGAGTGAACAGTTAATGGAAGGGGGGGGGGTGGGGGGGGGGTGAAACAGGTGAAAGTGCGGAGTGAAAAGAAAAAAGGAGAGAAAGAGGAAAAAGAGAGGTGGGGGAGAGAGGGGAGAGAGAAATGGGGAAGTGGAGTGAGATCGGGAAACAGGGAGATAGAGAAAGGGATGAACGGAAAAAAGAGGGGAAAACAGCGGTAGATAAAGAGAGGAGAAATGAGAGAGAAAAGAGAGAATAGGAGAGCGATAAAAAGAGAAAAGAGAAACAAAAACAAATAGAGAGTCACAAAATGCTGGAGTAACTCAGCGGGACAGGCAGCATCCCTGGAGAGAAGGAATGGGTGACGTTCCGGGTCGAGACCCTTCTTTACACTAGAGTCGGGGGGGGGGGGGGGGAAGGAAACGAGAGATATAGACGATGATGTGGAGAGATATAGAACAAAGGAATGAAAGATGTGCGGAAAAGTGACAATAAAGCAAGCAGGCCATTGTTCGCTGTTTGCGAGGTGTGAACGGGAAAACATAAACATAGAAATATAGACAATAGGTGCAGGAGTAGGCCATTCGGCCCTTCCAGCCAGCACCGCCCATTCTATATGATCATGGCTGATCATCCAAAATCAGTGCCCCGTTCCTGTTTTCTCCCCATATCCCTTGATTCCTTTAGCCCTAAGAGTTATATCTATCTCTCTCTCTCTTGAAAACATCCAGAGAATTGGCCTCCACTGCCTTCTGTGGCAGATAATTCTGCAGATTCACAACTCTCTGGGTGAAAACGTTTTTCCTCGTCTCAGCCCTATATGGCCTTATTCTTAAAACTGTGGCCCCTGGTTCTGAACTCCCTCCGGGAACATTTTTCCTGCATCTAGCCTGTCCAATCGGTAAGAATTGTACATGGTTCGATAAGATCCCCTCTCATCCTTCTAATTTTGAGTGAATATAAGCCCAGTCAATCCATCCTTAAATTATATGTCAGTCCCGCCATCCCGGGAATTAACCCGGTAAACCTAGGCTGCAGTCCCTCAATAGCAAGAATGTCCTTCCTCAAAGTAGGGGACCAAAACTGCGCACAATACTCCAGGTGCGGTCGGCCTCACCAGGGTCCTGTACAACAGCAGTAGGGCCTCCGTGCTCCGTTAAGGGCCTGTCCCACTTGGTGATTTTTTTTTCGGCGGCTGCCGGCATCATTGACGGACGTATCAGGTCACAGAAAAGGTTGCGCTGTGATACGGCGTGACGACGTGTTGACGCCGGTGCGTCCTCAAGTTTCGCAACATGTCTTTTGTCGCCGCTGGATTTTGAAATGTTCACAATCTTTCAGCGACCCTGATAGGTCAGTCAATCGCCAAGCGGGACAGGCCCCATACTCAGCTCCTCTCGTTATGAAGGCCAACATGCCATTGGCTTTCATCACTGCCTGCTGTACCTGCATGCTTACTTTCAGTGACTGATGTACAAGGACACCCAGGCCTCGTTGCACCTCCCCTTCTCCTAATCTGACACAATTCAGATAATAATCTGCCTTCCCGTTCTGGCCATCAAAGCGGATAACCTCACATTTATCCACATTATACTGCATCTGCCATGCATCTGCCCACTCACCCAACTCATCCAAGTCACCCTGCAGCCTCATAGCATCCTCCTCGCAGCTCACACTGCCACCCAGCTGGTGCAACTAGGGTGGGGGAAGGATGGAGAGAGAGCGAGTGCAGAGTCACTTGAAGTTAGAGAAATCAATATCATTCCACTGCCCAAGCAAAATATGAGGTGCTGTTCCTCCAATTTGCTTTTGGCCTCACTCTGACCTTTCTGTCCTAGGCCTCCTCCATTGTCAAAGTGGGAATGGGAAGGAGAATTAAAGTGTTTAGCAACCGGGAGATCAGGTAGGAGCATGCGGACTGAGCGAAGGTGTTCAGATCGCCCGGTCTACGCTTGGCCTCGCCGATGTATGAGAGGCCACATCTTGAACAACGGGTACCGTAGATGAGGTTGGAGGAGGTGCAAGTGAACCTCTAACGAACCTGAAAGGACTAGGGAGAGGTGAGAGAGAGAGCAAAGGAGAGAAATAAAAGAGAAATAAAGGAGAGAGAGAGAAAGTGAAAGAGAAAAAAGGAGAGAAGGGGAGAGATGTGAAGGTGAGGAAGGAATGGGAACGTGGGAGAGGAAGGGGAGGGAGCGGTGAGAGAGAGGGAGGGACAGGGCTGTGGGGGGGGTAGGAGATGGGGAGGGGACTGTGTGAGGGGGAAGGGGATGGGGGGGGGTTGATGGGGGGGAGAGTGAAGGTTGACGGGGGGGGGGAGGGGACAGTACAAGGGGGGAGGCTGACGGGGGACGGGGGTTTGTGTACCTTTGTGTTGAGCACCCCCATCTGAGTGTGGAGCTTGTCCAGCTTCTTCTGCAGCTCCTCCTTCTCCTCACTCATCCTCTCGCGGTCACTCCGCTCCCGCCGGAAATCCTCCTCGAAGATTTTCACCTGCGCGGAGCAAACACACCGTCAGCAGGCGAGTCCCCAGGTGATTGGGAACCCGGGAAGGCAGCACTGCTCAGCCCGCGAGTCGTTGACATTCCCACCCCGGGGAAAAGGTTCTGACTGTCCACCCCATCTGTGGCTCTCGCCAATTTACATCTTGTCAGGTGAACGTGTGAAGACTGAGCATCGCTGAGCGTCACCGTGGCGAGGGGGTAGAGTAGCTGCCTCACAGCAGCAGAGGCCCGGGTTCGATCCTGACTACAGGTGCTGTCTGTACGGTCCCCCTGTGGGTTTTCTCCGGGTGCTCCGGTTTCCCCCCACACTCCAAAGATGTGCGGGTCTGTAGGTTAATTGGTCCCCTGTAAATTGCCTTCAAGTGTGTTGGGATTGGATGAGAAAGTGGGATAACACAGAACGGCCGGCGTGGACCCGGTGGGCTGAAGGGCCAGTTTCCCTGTACCTTGTCAATCTCTCATCAATTTTGTCATCATCATCTGCATCTGCAGCGGGTGGGCAGGTGACATTTCAGCCGTATCCTGCCACTGGGAAGAAGGTACACGAGTCTAAAACCGCGATCTGAAGACCTTCTTCCCCACAATAATCAGCCTCCTGAACACTGCACAACTGAACTAGGAACTGTCAACTGTGTTAAAACGAAACTGCAGATGCTGGAGAATCGAGGTTTACACAAAATGCTGGAGAAACGCAGCGGGTGCGGCATCTAAGGAGCGAAGGAGATAGCGACGTTTTAGGGTCGAGACCCTTCTTCAGACTGGTCAGGGATCAGGAAACGAGGATATAGACCGGTGATGTGAGAGATAAAGAACAATGAATGAAAGATATGCAAAAAAGTATCGATGATAAAGGGAACAAGCCATGTAAGCCAGTGCGACTAGGGTTGGGGAGGGAGATAGAGATAGAGGGAATGCCAGGGCCCGAGGGCTGAGGGAGAGGTGGGAGGGGGAGGAGACAGCAGGGTTTAACAGAATTGAGAACAATGTTCAAGCCCAAAGGATGCAAACTCCCCAACAATATGAGGTGCTGTTCTCCACTTGCGGTGTGCTCACTCTGGCCGTGGAGGAGGCCCAGGACCGAGAGGGTCGGATACGGAATGGAGGGGAGTTAGTCTGAGCAACCGGGAGGTCGGGTTGGTTTTGCGGACCGAGCGGAGGGTGTCGGCGAAACGATCGCAGCCTCCGCTTGTCTCACCGATATAGCTGGCATCTGGAGCAGCGGATGCAGTATATTGGAGGAGGTGCAGGTGAACCTCTCGGGGACTGCTTGGTCCCTGAAAGGAGTGGAGGGGGAGGTGAAGGGACAAGTGATGCATTTCTTGCGGTTGCAAGGGAAAGTCCGGGGAAGGAGTAGAGCGGGAGGGGAGGAATAATTGACAAGGGAGTTGCGGAGGGATGCGAAGGCAGACGGGGGGGGAGATGGGAAGATGTGGCGAGTGGAGGGGTCACGTGGAGGTGGCGAAACTGGCGGAGGACTATCTGTTGTATTTGCCGGCTGGTGGGGTGAAAGGTGAGCAGGGGACTCCTGCCTGTGCGAGTGGGGGAATGGGGAGAGAGGGCAGTGTTGCGGGGTTATGGAGGAGACCCTGGTGCGAGCCTCATCAATTGCGTTCTCTGAAGAATGAGGCCATTTGTGAACCTGGTGTGAAACGCCTCAAGCAGGCTGTAGGAACTGAACTGTCTTGGTTGCAATAGTTTAGTTTATTGTCACGTACCCTTCATACGTACCTGGCAGCGATTGTAATCGCTACAGTCTTTCCGCTGACCGGTTAGCACGCAGCAAAAAGCTGTTCACTGTCGCACACGGTAAACGCAGTTAGACTAAATTTCATTGCGTTTTCCATCCGTATGAAACATACGTTTAAACAAGACCTTTCTGCAGCTTGGGTGACACAAGCAACTGCAGATTTAGTTTAGTGCAAAGATGCAGCACGGAAACAGGCGCACTGGTGCCGCGCGAACCACTTGCACTAGCCTGAAGACAAGGGACGATTGACAAGTTCCAGAAGCCAATGAACCTGCAAACCTGCACGCGTTTGGCAGGTGGGAGGAAAGTGGAGCTCCCGGAGAAAAACCCACGAGGTCACGTACAAACCCCGCACGGGTCAAGGGGAGAACGTGCAAACTCTGTACAGACAGCACCCGTAATCTGGATCAAAGCCTGGTCCCTGGTGCGGTGAGGCCACGCGTAATGCTGGAATCTTGAGCAAAACACACCCACAGCGCTGGCGGAACTCAGCGGGTCAGGCAACGTCCGTGGAGGGAAATGGACAGATGACGTTTTGGGTCAGGACCCTTCTTCAGACCGATGGAGTAGGGGGCAGGGATAGCTGGGTGGTGGATCAATGCCTGGCAAGTGATAGGTGGATACACAAAGAACCGCAGATGTTGGTTTAAACCAAAACACAAAGCGCTGGAGGAACTGAGCGGGTCAGGCAACGTCCGTGGAGGGGGATGGGCAGGCAACGGGTGGGGGTCGGGGGTTGGGGGTCGGGGCGCCTCACCTGCTGCTTGAGGACCTCGATCTGGGTGAGGAGCTCGTCCCTCCTGGAGTTGAGGAGGGGTCGGGCACGCCACCCAGCACCCGCTGCAGTGGCAACAGTGTGTGATGAGCGATGGCTTCCTCTAATGCCTGCGGACAAGAGCGACAATCACCAACAGCACAATCACCCCTTTCCCTCCCCCCGTAAGTTCACGGCATAGGAGCTGAAGAGGCCACTCAGCCCATTGAGCCTCCTCCCCCTCACGGAGGACGCCTGTGCGTGACTTTGTTTAACGTGGGGGGACTGGTGCACAGACAGACACCACACGGTCCTTGAGAGATCTGGGTCAGGATCCAGTGGCATGGAGTCCGAGACGACCAGAGACCCTTTCTGCTGCAGCCTTCATCCGCCTTCACAGCTGCTGTAGCTCCACTAAAGTCAGCCATCGTCCTCCGCCTGTTCCACCGTTGAGGTCTTGGTTGGATGCCAACGTCCGATGCCAAGACCAACTTTTATCTGCATGCATGTGATCCATATCCGCCCATATGTTTATGTCATAGGAACAGAATTAGGTCATTTGGCCCATCGAGTCTGTTCTGCCATTTAATCATAGGGGGAGATGGGGGAGAAGGGGTGGACAGTGTACCTTGTTCAGACGCTGGATCTCCCTCTCCTGACACTCGCGCTGCCGGGCCACGGGCGCGAGCTGCTCCCGTAGACCCTCGTTGTCCTGCCTCAGCCCACGGATCTCCTCCAGGTATCGCTCCCTCTCCGTCTGGGGGGTAAAGGGGGGGCGGAGGAGGGAGGGAGAGAGGGGGAGAGATGGGAGGGGGAGAGAGGGGGAGGGGGAGATGGAGATAGCGGGGTGGGGGAGAGAGGGTGGGTGGGGGGAGAGAGAGAGGGGGCAGGGAGAGAGAGGGGTGGGGAGGTGGAGAGAGGGGGGGAAGGGGGGAGAGAGGGAAGAGGGGGTGGGTGAGAGAGGGGGGGTGGGTGAGAGAGGGGGGGGGGGGTGGGATGAGAGAGGGGGCAGGGAGAGAGAGGGGTGGGGGAGAGGAGAGATGGGGGAGAGAGGGGGGGGGTGGGTGAGAGAAGGGGGGTGGGTGAGAGAGGGGCGGGGGAGAGAGAGGGGGCGGGGAGAGATGGGAAGGGGGAGGAGAGAGGGAAGGGGGGGTGGGTGAGGAGGGGGGGTGGGTGAGAGAGGGGGGGGTGGGGAGAGAGGGTGGTGGGGGAGAGAGAGGGGGCGGGGAGGGAGAGAGAGGGGGTGGAGGAAGGAGAGATGGGAAGGGGAGGAGAGAGGGAAGGTGGGTGGGTGAGAGAGGGGGGGTGGGTGAGAGAGGGGAGGGGGAGAGATGGGGAGGGGGAGAGGGTGGTGAGAGACAGGAATGCGATAACCAGACCTGGTGAACGGGCGTGGGGGGGGGGGGGGGCTGGAGCGACGCCAGGGCACCCCTCAGGGACACGGTTTTCTCCTCCACCCACCCGGCCCCCTCTCTAACCCCCTCCCCCCATCATCGCTGCCCTCCCCCCTCCCCCCTCCCCTCACCTCTCCACTGTCCAGGCGACTCTTGGCCAGCAGCAGCTTGCGGTCGAAGTCTCGCTGCCTCTGCTCACTGGCGGTGTCTCGCTCCGTCACCTCCCTTCGGACCCCCGCCACCCGCTGACGGAGCCCCACGATCTGGGGACGAGAGGGAGGGGAGAGGGGGAGAGGGGGAGAGGGGGAGAGGGGGAGAGGATTAGAGGGTCAAATCATTCCTGGCTCCCCGCAACGCACTCCTGCTTAAGGGCCTGTCCCACTTTCACGACCTTTGCCGAGTTTGCCCTCGCAGCATGGTTGCCACGAGGTCATACGGAGGTCGCAGCAGGCCGTGATGCTGGCGGCAGGTGCTCGTGGCATCAAGTAGGCCGGGGCGTTTCTCTAGCATGATGATAAATGTCCACGAGTAAACAAAGTCATGCATTAGGTCGTGAAAGTGGGACGAGCCCTTCAAGAAACATTGGAACATAGAAAGATAGGTGCAGGAGTGGGCCGTCAACCCCTTGTTCCTGCCCTCCAAGTGACCTTTGGCACTCTTACTAATCAAGAACCTGTCCATCTCTGCTTTAAAAATACCCAATGGCGGCCTCACCAGCCTTCTTCACCGTCCCAACCTCCCCATCACTCTCCCTCATCCCCACAACCAACTCACCTTCACCTCTCCTCCCTTCCACAACTACCTCACCCCCTCCACCTCTCCCCATCCCCCCCCTTCACAAACCATCCCCCTCTCACCTTAAACTGTGCCCCCATCTTTCACCCTTCCTCATCCCCTGTCCATGTTTTCCACAGATGCTGCCTGACCCACTGAGTTACTCCAGCACTTTGTGTTTTGCTCCAGATTCCAGCATCTGCAGTTCCGTGTGTCTCTTCTATATTTATCTCACAAGCCTTAGTCTCGTCTCACAGCACGGAAACAGGCCCTTCTGCCCACTCTCCACGCTGACAGTCGATCACCCGTTCACACTAGTTCTTCGCTATCCCACTTTCTCATCCACCCCCTACACACTGGGGGGAGGGGGGAGGGCAATTTACAGAAGTCAATTAAACTGCAAGCCCGCACGTCTTTGGGACGTGGGAGGAAACCGGAGCACCCGGAGGAAACCCACGCGGTCACAGGGAGAACGTGCAAACTCCTTACAGACAGCACCCATAGTCAGGATCGAACCCGGGTCTCTGGTGCATTGAGGCAGCAGCTCTACCCGCCGCGCCCCTGTGTATCCGTCTCCAGCCTCTGATTTACCTTCTGTTCATACTGCTGCTTCATGCCACGAAACTGCTGATCCCACTGCTTGTTTACCTCCAACAGCTAGAAACGTAAGCAACAATATTACAGGCCTAAAAGTATTCTAGGTTACTTTTGTCTATTGTCACGTGTACCGAGGGACAGTGAGAAGCTTTTTGTCGCGTGCTATCCAGTCAGGGGGAAGACTATACATGATTACAATCGAGCCGCCCACAGTGTACAGATACAGGGTAAACAGAGATTTTGGCATTTAATTATTTTTGATACTCTTAGGAAGTCATGTTACAGTTATATAAGATGTTAGTGAGGTAATATTTAGAGTACTGTGTTTAACGATGTTGGCAAGCTGCAAAGGGTGCGCGGAAGGTTTACGAGGATTGTGGACAGTTTTGGTCACCCAGTTAGAGGAAAGATGTCCTTAAACTGGAAAGGGCTTAGATTAGATTTACAAAGATGTTGCCAGGACTCGAGGGCCTGAGCTATTGGGAGACGCTGGGCAGGCTGGGACTATTTCTGGGAGTGCAGGAGGCCAAGGGGTGATCTGGAGAGGCACACGGATTGAGAGGGATAGTGGGGAGTGTGGAGTGGGGGGGGGGGGGGGGGGGGGGGGGGGGGGGGGGGGGGAGGGGGGGGTTTGGAGGGGGGGGGGGGGGGGTGTGGGGGGGGGGGGCTATAGAAAAGGGGGGAGGGTGGGGGGAGTGGCGGCGCTGCCCTGGCACCAGCGGCTCGCCTGCAGTCCGTCTGTTTTTCTTTTTATTTGTTGTTTTCTTGTCTTGTTTTTAGCGTTAGTTTGAGTTATTATGTAGTGTATGTGTGTGGGAGGGGTGGGAGAAACGTTCTTAGTCTATTCCTTTTGGGGGGATACGACTTTTCTTGTCGTATCCCCCGTCTCCGTCTGCACTGAGGCCTAATGGCGGAGCTGGCGGCCTCCAACTTTAACTGCGACTGACCCGAGGCTCCGGAGGTAGAGCCAGCCAGGACTTACCAGCGCGGGGCTGGCGGGGGGCCGGCTTGGGGCTGCGGCGGGTTCAGGCGTTCCGGCGGCCCGACTCGGAGCTGAGGCGGCTTTGGCAGCGGCGGTGTTTGCCAGTGGCGGCGGCAGCGACTTCGTTAGGCCCGGCCACGGGCCCAGTGGACGACATCGTCGGGAGCTCGCGGGTCACGGCTGGTTGACCTGTTTTTCCGGAAAGCTCCCGCGGCAACAGCTGGTTTCCGCTGGACTGGAGGGCGGCAGCTTCGACCGCCCCGGGCCACGGAGTTGAATCGGCCCGCTCGCGGAGCGCGGTTCACCCGCGGGACTTATTTGCATCACCCGGTGCAGTCACAACATCGGAGGCCCGGGTCGCCTCAGCGCAGAGGAAGAGGAAGAACAAGAAGGGAAGAGACAAAGACAAGATTTTTGCCTTCCACCACAGTGAGGGGGTGTCTGGTGAACTAACTGTGGTGGTTGTTAAATATGTGTTTATTGTGTGTTTTTGTTATTTACTATATGTATGACTGCAGGCAACGAAATTCCGCAAGGTCTGAATGACAATAAAGTTTTCCAAGAACGAGACCGGCACAAAGAGGCAGAAAATAAAAAGATATACACAGAGGAACAAGCTCCCCCCTCACCACCCCCTTCCCCCCCCCCCCAACCGCCCGGGATAAATCTCAGCACAGCGACACCTGCCTCTCTCCGTTGCATTTCCAGAGCCGCCACTTTCTTCTCGAGAATCTCCACCATGTTTTTGTCGGGAAGCTTCTGCGGATTGCCCACCTTCACGCCCTGCGGAACAAGGAGGATCGGGGTGAAGGGAGGAAACTAGCACTGGGGAGGGGGGAGGGAAAACTCGGCAAAGCATCGTGGCTGAAAACAGCAAGCACACAGCGGGTCGGGTAGCATCCATGGAGAGAGAAGCACCAAGGCACAGGTCAAGATTAACACACACACACACACACACACAAACAAACGGGTCGGGGTATTAACTACCAGCAAACACCCAGTAGAGGCTCAGTGGGTGGAGCAGCATATGTGGAGGAGAGAAAAGGCCCTGCATCGGAATTAGGTTTTGGGTTTATTAATGTCGCATTTAGCCTACTTTTCCTTTAGAGATGCAGCATGGAAATAGGCCCTGTGACCGCGTGGGCTTTCTCCGCGTGCTCAGCTTTCCTCCCACATCCCAAAGACGTGCGGGTTTGTAGGTTAATTAGCCCTATGTAAATTGCCCCTGGTGTGTAAGGAGTGGATGAGAAAGTGGGATAACATGGAACTAGTGTGCACGGGCGATCGATGGTCGGCGTGGGCTCAGTGGGCCTGTTTCCTTGCTGTATCAGGCATAGAGTGTAGAAACAGGCCCAACTTCCCATGCCAACCAACATGCCCCATCTACACTAACCCCACACGCCTGTATTTGGCCCATATCCCCGTAAACCTATCCTATCCATGTAACTGTCTAAATGTTGCTTAAATGTTCCGATAGTCCCAGCCTCAACTACTTCCTCCGTCAGCTCGTTCCATACACCCACCACCCTTTGTACAAAAAAGTTATCCCTCAAACATAGAAACATAGAAACATAGAAAATTAGGTGCAGGAGTAGGCCATTCAGCCCTTCGAGCCTGCACCGCCATTCAATATGATCATGGCTGATCATCCAACTCAGTATCCGTACCTGCCTTCTCTCCATACCCTCTGATCCCCTTAGCCACAAGGGCCACATCCAACTCACTCTTAAATATAGCCAATGAACTGGCCTCAACTACCCTCTGTGGCAGAGAGTTCCAGAGACTCACCACTCTCTGTGTGAAAAATTCTTTCTCATCTCGGTCTTAAAGGATTTCCCCCTTATCCTTAAGCTGTGACCCTTGTCCTGGTCCTATTCCTGGTCAAGTTCCTATTAAATCTCCCCCCCCGCCCTCACCTCTAGTTCTAGATTCCCCTACACTGCATCTCTAAAGTAAAGCCCTGTGTCCTGAACTAATATTGCTCGCCGAGTGAATTCTGAGGATATATTGTGTGCAGGGACTGTCCCAAGTCTGAAAGAGGACCGAAAGGAATTGGGAGACAAAATGAACTGCAGATGCTGGAATCTTGCGTAGAAAGCAGGTGGATAGGAGGGTCAAAAAGGCTTTCAGCACATTTGCCTTCAGTGAGAGCATTGACTATAACCGAGAGGTCATGCGGTATCAGACGTTGGTGAGGCCGCATTTATGGGAATTGTGTTCAGCTCTGGGCACCATGTTACAGGAAAGATGTCGCCAAACTGGAAAGGGTTCAGAGAAGATTTATTGAGGATGTTGCCAGGCCTCAAGGGAGAGGTTGAGCAGGTTGGGACTCTTATTCCCTGGAGCGCAGGAGGATGAGGAGTGATCTAAGACAGGTGTAAAGATCATGAGGGGAACAGATTGTGTAGACGCACAGGTTCTCTTGCCCAGAGTAAGGGAATCGGGAAGCAGAGGACACAGGTTTAAGGTGAGGGGGGGGACAATGTAATAGCAACCTGAAGGGTAACTTTTTTTTTATTACACAAAGGATAATGGATGTATGGAACGAGCTGCTGGAGGAGGTAGTTGGACAGGTAGAATTGCAACGTTTAAGAAACACTTAAACAGGACATGGATAGGACAGGTTTAGAGGGATGTGGGCCAAACGCAGGCAGGTGGGACTATTGTAGATGGGGCATGTTGGTCGGGCTGGGCAAGTTAGGCTAAAGGGCCTGCTTCCACCCTTCATGCCTCCATGAGGCATCTTGGTCGGAAGGGACGTGTTGGGCCGAAGGGCTTGTTTGAGTGCCGTGTGAGACGATGGTGGTGGAGGTACGAGGTCCTGACTGCTCACCTGATGGAGATGCGGTCCCGTCACAGCCTGCTCCGTGGACGCTGGTCTGGAGACCACCTCAGATGCAGCAGCTTGCTGTGATCCCAACTTCTCCTCGGCCACCAACCCCTTCAGCCGCACGTTCTCGCATCTGTGGAGGGGAGGTCTAGAGGGTCACACGTTCAGGCCATCACGTCTGGCCCACCATTCAATCATGGCTCATCTAGACCTGACACGCCTTTGTCTCTTTTTCACCTCCAGCCTTTGTCACGTTAGACTTTACGTTCGACTTTGGGGATACAGCGGCGAAATAGGCCCTGCGGCCCAGCGAGTCTGCGCCGACCAGCGATCACCCCACACACGTGGGATAATTAGCAATCTTACCAAACCGGCACTTCTGTGGGACATGGGAGGAAACCGGCGCACCCAGAGCAAACCCATGCAGTCACAGGGATAACGTACAAACTCCACACAGACAGCATCCGTGGTCAGGGCCTCTGTCGCTGTGAGGCAGCAACTCTACCAACGTGTAGTCGCAGCCATCAATGCTGAAGAGACCACAACAGGCCGGAGATGAAGGAAGGCACAACTCCATGAGGGAGGGGTGGTGTGCGGAGACCAGAAGGAAGGACAGGTTTGGAGGGACATGGGCCAAACACAGGCAGGTGGGACTTCATGGGAGATGGTGGCTCCCTCGGTGGCGAGAGGAAGCTTCGGGCGACTTACTTCATAGTGGCCAGCATCTGGCTCTTGAGGTCAAGGTCCCGGTCAAGTTTTGTGCGGAGATCTTCATTCTCGGTCTGCAGCTGCTTACACAGGGTCTGGAGCAGGGTGGAGGCAGGGGTCGGGACAACAAGGGAACAACAAGTGAGAAAAGATGAACGAAGCTCCCGCATGGAAACGTGCAGGGTCATGTTCAGAAGTTCCATGAGGAGAATTAGGCCTTTTGGCCCATCGCGTCTACTCCGCCATTCAATCATGGCTGATCTATCTTTCCCATCAACCCCATTCCCCTGCCTTCTCCCCACAACCCCGAACACCCGTACTAATCAAAATCTGTCAATCCCTGCCTTAAAAATATCCCTTGATTTGGCCTCCACCGCCGTCTGTGGCAATGAATTCCACAGATTCACCACCCGCTGGCTAAAGAAATTCCTCCTCATCTCCCTTCTAAAGGTACATCCTTTTATTCTGAGGCTGTGCCCTCTGGTCCTAGACTCTCCCACTGATGGATCCACTCTGTCCAGGTCTTTCACTATTCGACAAGTTTCAATGGGGTCCCCCTCATCCTCCTAAACTCCAGTGAGTACAGGCCCAGAGTTGTGAATTGCCATTACACACTAACCCAATCATTCCCGGGATGATTCATGTAAGCCTCCTCTGGACCCCCTCCCACGCCAGCACATCCTTCCTCAGATATGGAGCCCAAAACTGCCCACAATATTCCAAAGGTGGTTATAGAGTCACACAGCACAGAAACAGGCCCTTCGGCCAAACTCCTCCATGACAACCAAGATGCCCCATCTATACTTGTCCCACCTGCTCGCGTTTGGCCCCAATCCATCCAAACCTTGAAACAAAGAATTTCAGCTGCTGGTATACCAAAGATACACACCGAGTGCTGGTGGGGTAGAGCGAAGGAGGGAAGGAGGGCAGGAAGGAAGGAGGGAAGGAAGGAAGGAGGGCAGGAAAGGGGGAGGGAGGCAGAGTATGCTTCACCCTGTACCTCAGCTGCCCTGAGGCAGTCTACTGCCTGGTCCCTACCTGCAGGATGGCCGTCCTGCACTCGTTCTTCTGCACCTTGGAGGAGAGGCGGTTGAACTCCACGGCCATTCGGCCCAGGTGGGCTAGCAGGTGCTTCTTGTGGGTCTCCTCGGCAAAGACGCTAAGGGAGGTCTCCAGGCGTTGCAGGTGAACAGACAGGTCCCCGTCCTCGGTGGGCGTCTGCTGTAGAACGTCCTGGACCAGAGGGTGGACAAGAGTCAGTCACAATCACTCCCCCGCCCAGGCAAGGGCCAGACGCCCACTCCCCCGCCAGACAAGGACCAGACAGCCACTCCACTGCCCAGACAAGGGCCAGACGCCCACTCCCCCGCCAGATAAGGACCAGACAGCCACTCCACTGCCCAGACAAGGGCCAGACGGCCATTCCACCGCCCAGACAAGGGTCAGACGCCCACTCCACCGCCCAGACAAGGGCCAGACGCCCACTCCACCGCCCAGACAAGGGCCAGACGGCCACTCCACCGCCCAGACAAGGGCCAGACGGCCACTCCACCGCCCAGACAGGGCAGACGGCCACTCCACCGCCAGACAAGGCCAGATGGCCACTCCACCGCCCAGACAAGGGCCATTCCACCGCCCAGACAAGGGCAAGACGGCCACTCCACCGCCAGACAAGGGCCAGACGGCCATCCACCGCCCAGGGCCATTCCACAGACAAGGGCCAGACCCCAATCCACTGCCAAGACAAGGGCCTGACGGCCACTCCACCGCCCAGACAAGGGTCAGACGGCCACTCCACTGCCCAGACAAGGGCCAGACGGACACTCCACTTCCCAGACAAGAGCTAGACAGCCACTCCACTGCCTAGACACGACCACTCCACCACCCAGGGCCCCTCAAGACTATGACTGTAGATCCCCCCCCCCCCCAAATTAAACATCTCAATTGGTTTGAACGAACCATCTCCACAGTGGAGACATCCCAGAGCTGTGACCATCTACATGACCAAGACTGGCTTGGTTGAGTTTAGAGATACAGAGATAACGCCCTTCATGCCGACTGTCGATCACTCATTCACACTAGTTGTATCCTACACACTAATTCGCCAACAAACCTGCCCGTCTTTGGGATGTGGGGGAAAAGCAGAGATTAGCTTTGAGCTGAGCTGAGTATAATACTGTCAAGTGTATGGGGGTACAGTGGAAAGCTTTCTTGTTGCGGAAAGAATACACATGATGACAATCGAGCCGCCCACCGTGTACAGATAAAGGATAAAGGGAATAACGTTTAGTGCACGGTAAAGCCCAGTAAAGTACGATTAAAATGAGTTCAAAGTTATCCAAAGACGTAAATGGAAGGTCAGGGCCGCTCTCCAGCTGGAGATAGGACGGTTCAGCTGCCTGATAACAGCTGGGAAGAAACTGCCCCTGAATCTGGAGGTGTGCGTTTTTACACTTCTGTGCCTCTTGCCTGATGGGAGAGGGGAGGAGAGGGAGTGACCGGGGTGAGACTGGTCCTTGATTATGCTGGTGGCCTTGCCGAGGCAGCGTGAAGTGTAGATGGAGTCAATTGCCATTAAAAAAACACCAAATATAGTCATGCAGCACAGAAACAGGAACGTCAGCCCAACTGCCTGCACCGACCATAATTCCCCATTTACATTTGTCCCACCTGCCCGCATTTGGCCCATATCCTTCTAAACTATCCATGCACCTGTCCAACTGTCTCTTAAACGTTGTGATAGTACCTGCTTCAACTGCCTCCTCCGTCAGCTCGTTCCATTTACCCCTCAGGTTCCTATTAAATCTTTCCCCCCTCACCATAAATTGAAGTCCTCTGGTTCTTGATTTCCTTACTCTGGGTAAAAGGCTCTGTGCATATACCCGATCTATGATGAAGAATTTTTATACACCTCATGATTTTTAGACACCTCCATAAGATCACCCCTCATCCTCCTGCGCTCCAAGGAATACAGTCCCAGCCTGCCCAACCTCGCCCTGTAGCTCAGGCCCGTGAGTCCTGCAACATCCTGGTAAAGTGGGAAAAAGTTGCCCCCCAGGTTCCTAATAAATCAACACAAATGAATTCTTTCAAAACCACAAATGAATTCTATTTTTGGCAGCTTTCAGCTCTTGGTTCCCGTATACAGACTCCTCGTCTGGTTATGGTTCCTTAAATCTGTACCCTGTAAGCACCCCTGATCTGGTGATCATTTGGCCAGCCAACACACACACACATACACACACAACGTATGGGCTCTGTTCACTGTTCTGTTCACTGGGGATCTCGACAGCAGAAGCAAGATTTCATCCCGCCGTACTTTCCCAGACAAATTGGAGACACAAGGAACTGCGGATGCTGGAATCTTGAGCAGAACGCAAAGTGCTGGAGGAACTCAGTGGGTTTGGCAGTGCATGTTCATAAGTATCGGGGGGCACAGTGGCAGAGTTGCGGCCTTACAGCACCGGAGACCCGGGTTCCATCCCGACTACGGGTGCTGTCTGTACGGAGTTTGTGCGTTCTCCCCGTGACCGTGTGGGTTTTCTCCGAGATCTTCGCTTTCCTTCCGCACTCCAAAGACGTACAGGTTTGTAGGTTAATGGGCTTGGTATAAATGTAAAATTGTCCCTATTAAGTGATGGATAGTGTTAATGTGCAAGGTTCACTGGTCGGTTCCGACTCAGTGGGCCGAAGGGCCTGTTTCCGCGCTGTATCTCTAAACTAAACTAGGTCTAGGAGCAGAATCAAACCATTCAGCCCATCAAGCCTACTACACCATTCAATCATGGCTGATCTATCTTTCCCATCAACCCCATTCTCCTGCCTTCTCCCTACAACCCTCACCAATGAAGAACCTGTCAATCTCCACTGAGGCTGTGCCCTTTGGTCCAAGACTCTCCCACTAGTGGAAACATCCTCTCCACAACCACTCTATCCAGGCCTTTCACTATTCAGTAAGTTTCAATGAGGTCCCCCCTTCATCCTTCTAAACTCCAGCGAGTACAGGCCCAGTGGCCTCAAACACTCATCATACGTTAACCCAGTAATTCCCGGGATTACTCTCGCAAATATCTGTGGAGGGAATGGGCAGGCGACGTTGCCGGTCTGGACCCTTCTTTAGAATGATTTGACTAGAGATAGAGGCCCTTTGATCCCCATACACTAACATTATCCTACACACTAGAAACATTTTACAATTTTGCTGAAGCCAATTAACCTACAAACCTGTACGCTTCTAGAGTGTGGGAGGAAACCAGGGCACCCGGAGAAAACCCACGCTGTCATAGGTAGAACATGGAAACTCCGTGCAGACAGCACTTGTAGTCAGGGTCGAACCCGTGTCACCGGCACTCCTCACACCGCACGTCCTCCCCCCCCCCCCCATTCACCTCCCCTCACCCCACCCCACCCCACCTCCCCTCTCCTCTCCATCCCCTTCCCCCACTCACCTGCTCGTCCTCTCCTTGCATTTCGATCTTGTTGATGGAACTCACCACCTCAAACTCGGACGATGTTCCCTACAAGAGCGAGAGCCCATGGTTACAAGTCCTCCCCGCCGTTACACACCCCTCCCCCGGCCGTTACATGCCCCGCACTCCGAGCGTTACATCCCTCGTTGTTACAGGACCCGCCCCCACCCCTAACCCTGTGATGCCCCAACATTACAAACCCTCTCCTGTCGTTATAGCCCTGGCGTTACAAACCCCCGTCATTACAAGCCTCCACCGTAACAAGCCCCACCACTGTTGTTACAAGCGCAATGGGGCGCGTCGCCATGTTTTCACCGCAGTCACAGACCCCGTCTGGCCCGCGACTCCCAGTGGGAGCGGGGAGAGGGTCCTGGGGATTGGCGAGAGTGGCTGGGACGGACACGCTGCCTCGGGAAAACAGCCAACGTCAAAGACTTGTCCCTGTCCCACCCCGGTCATTCCTTCCTTCTCCCCGCTCCCGTCCAGCGCACCACCAGACCCAGGAACAGCTTCTTCCCCTCTGCTATCGGGCTTCTGAACGGCCCGTCCATAAGCTAGGGAACTGTCTGATTCACCTCGACCCCATTGCGGACATTGGTCATTGTCTCTGGAACTGATGCGCGACAATGCTGAGAACTATATTCTGCACTCTGTACCTTCCCCTTTGCTCTACCTCTTGTACGAGTTTGACTCGATTGCATTTATTAGTTTAGTTTATTGTCGCACGTGAAAAGCCTTTTGTTGCGTGCTATCCAGTCAGCAGAAAGACTAATGATCACAAACAAGCCACCCACAGGTACAGATACAGGATAAAGGGAATAATGTTTAGAGCAAGGTAAAGTCCAATTCAAGATAGTCTAAGGGTCTCATCGCATGTAGATAGGGTGGTAAAGAAAGCCTTTGGTGTGCTGGCCTTTATAAATCAGAGCATTGAATATAGGAGTAGGGAAGTAATGTTAAAATTGTACAAGGCATTGGTAAGACCAATTCTGGAGTATGGTGTACAATTTTGGTCGCCTAGTTATAGGAAGGATGTCAACAAAATAGAGAGAGTACAGAGGAGATTTACTAGAATGTTGCCAGGGTTCCAGCAACTATGTTACAGAGAAAGGTTGAACAAGTTAGGTCTTTATTCTTTGGAGCGCAGAAAGGTTAAGGGGTGACTTGATTGAGGTCTTTAAAATGATGAAAGGGATAGACAGAGTTGACGTGGATAAGCTTTTCCCATTGAGGGTAGGGAAGATTCAAACAAGAGGGCATGACATGAGAATTAAGGGACAGAAGTTTAGGGGTAACGTGAGGGGGAACTTCTTTACTCAGAGGGTGGTGGCTGTGTGGAATGAGCTTCCAGCAGAGGTGGTGGAGGCAGGATCGATTTTAACATTTAAAAGTAAAGTGGATAGGTATATGGACGTGAAGGGAATGGAGGGGTATGGTCTGAGTGCAGGTAGATGGGACTAGGGGAAAACAAATGGTCGGCACGGACTGGAAGGGCCGAGAGGGCCTGTTTCCGTGCTGTAATTGTTATATGGTTATATGGTCTCCAATGAGGTAGATGGGAGATCAGGACCGGTCTCATGTTGGTGAGAGGATGATCCAGTTGCCTGATGACAACTGGGAAGAATCTGTCCCCAAATCAGAACCCTGTCTCATGGCCCTATTTACAACCATGCAGTGTCTTTCTGTAGACTGGACAGCCTGCAGTAAAAAGCTTTCCACTGTACCTTGATACACGTGACAATAGACTCAAACTAAAACACAAACACGAAAAACTAAAACCTGAAACTAAAACCAAAAGCTAAACTAAAATCTAAAACCAAACGAGGCTAAAATGCCACTAGAGATGGCGAGCGCAGGTTGCATCACAGAGCTCTGTGCCAGCGGGCGGTACTCACCGCGGACGCAGGCTTCTCCTCGGGTTTGGTGCCGGTGGAATTGCCGGGGTCCGAGCCGTGGGACGGGTGCTGGTCGCTCTCCTGTACAGAACCTGCCACAATCACACAGCTCGTCAGCACGGGTTCAAAGGCCCCCCCCCGAGACTCGCAGCACAACACTCCCCGGGGACAGCCGTTTGTAACAGCAGCCCACATAGGCCCGAGTTACATAGTACAGAAACAGGCCCTTCGGCCCAACCCGTACACGCCGGCCAACATGCTCCGTCTACACTAGTCCCACCTGCCCGCGTTTGGCCCGTACCCCTCTAAACCTGTCCTGTCCATTCACGCGTTTAAGTGTCTTTTAGTTTAGTTTCACGGTACAGCACGGGAACAGGCCCTTCGGCCCACCGGATCCATGCCAACCGTTGATCACCCGCTCACACTGGTTCCATTATCCCACTTTCTCACCCACTCTCTACACACTAGAAGCAATTTACAGAGAGCCAATTCACCCGCAAACCTGAGATAGATGCAAAGTTCTGGAGTAACTCAGCGGGTCAGGCAGCATCGCTCGAAAACATGGACGGGTGATGTTTCGGGTCGGAACCCTGCTTCAGACTCATTGTCCAAATGTCTTTGAAATGCTGTGATAGTCCTTGCCTCTACCTCCTCTGGCAGCTCGTTCCATACACCCACCACCCACTGTGTGAAAAAGTTGCTCCTCGGGTTCCTATTGAATCTTTTCTGCTCTCACCTTAAACCAATGTCCTCTGGGTGAAGAGTTGGGTAACTCGGGTGCAAGTCATGGCCAAGGACCTAACCCGGCGCTGGGGAAACGTTGGGCCATCTTGTGCAACACGGGAGGGGATTGGACAAGAGTTCTGAGCTGGGACATCATAAGAGCATAAGACATAGAAGCCGAATTAGGCCATTCGGCCCATCAAGTCCCCTCTGCCATTCAATTATGGCTGATCTATTTTTCCCCAGTCAACCCCATCTTCCCGCCTTCTTCCCCCTAACACCCGTACTAATCAAAAATCTCTCAATCTCCACTTTAAAAACACCCAATGACTTGGCCTCCACCGCCGCCTGTGGCAAGAAATTCGCAGAATCACCACCTTCTGGCGAAATAAATTCCTCCCCATCTCCATTCTAAAAGTGTGTACTTTTATTCTGGGGCTGTGCCCGCTGGTCCTAGACTCTCCCACTGGTGGAAACATCCTCTCCACATCCACTCTATCCAGGCCTTTCACTATGAGGCAAGTTTCAATGAGGTTGTAAACTACAGCAAGTATAGGCCCGTTGCTCATCATACGTTAAGGGATGCCACCTACCACCCATGGACTCCATGGCACTTGGCATCTCGTGGGGCAAGATGGTGGATCTCAGAACTTCCTGACGAACCAACTCCTCCACCTTCTGCTTCAGTTTGGAGGCTTCGCACTGGGACTCTTCCAGAAGGTTGCCTGAGGGAGAGAGGAAGAGAGAGACTGTATTTAACCCTCCTCCCACAGCCCATGGGGACTCTCCCCCATTACCAACCCCCCGCACCCCCCACCCACACAATCCCGTCCCACAGCCCATAATGTCCCTGCTGAACATGATGCCAAGTTAGACTAACCTCCTCTGCCTGCACATGATCCATATCCCTGTATATCCATGTGTCTATCCAAAACCCTCTTAAACGCCACTATCGTATCTGCCTCCAGCACCATCCCTGGCAGCGCATTCCAGGCAGCCACCTGCAGTTCCAGGCAGTGAAAAAAACCTACCCCGCACATCTCTTTTATATTTTACCCCTCTCACCATAAAC
>CM069141.1:45748516-45758516 GCA_035221665.1 Okamejei kenojei
CTTGGTCTCTGTGGCCATCGTGCCGCACTTAAATTTAGAGATGCAGCATGGAAACAGGCCCTTCGGCCCATCGAGTCCATGCCGACCATCTACGATACCGCACCTTCACATCCACTCTGTACACACTAGGGGCAATTAAGCTACAAACCCGCACAAATTTAGAGCGCGGGAGGAAACCAGAGCACCCGGAGAAAACCCACACGGTCACAGAGAGGACGTACAAACTCCGCACAGACAGCGCCGGTAGTCAGGATCGAACTTGGGTGCTTGGCGCTGCAAGGCAGCAACTCTACCCGCTGCACCACTGTGTCACTCCGGTGGGATCATTCTCAAGGAACCACGGTCATGGCTGTGTTTCTAGGTGAACACTAACAATACATTGTTGGTTTTTAAGCTGGGAAGAGTGCAGAGAAGATTTACGAGGACGTTGCCAGGGCTCGAGGGCCTGAGCTCTTGCGAGTGGTTGGGCAGGCTAGGACTTTTATTCCCCGGAGCGCAGGAGGACGAGGGTGATCTGAAAGGTGTATAAAATCCATGGGGGTCTTTCACCCAGGGTAGGGGAAACAAGAACCTGAGGACATAGGTTTAACCTGTTCAGTGACACCCCCAAGTATACTCGGCTCATAGCCAATAGTGAAAAACTTGGCAGTGAACAGGTTAAGGTGAGGGGGGAGAAAGATGTAATAGGAACCCAAGGGGCAACATTTTTTTACACAAAGGGTGGTGAATGTACGGAATGAGCTGCCAGAGGAGGTTGTTGAGACAGGTATTATTGCAACATTTAAGAAACATTGAAATGGGTACATGGTTTAGGGGAATATGGGCCAAATGGAGGCAGGTAGGACTAGTGTAGATGGGACACAGTTTAAGAATAAGGGGCAAGCCATTTAGAACGGACACGAGGAAACACGTTTTCTCACAGAGAGTTGTGAGTCTGTGGAATTCTCTGCCTCAGAGGGCGGTGGAGGCCGGTTCTCTGGATACTTTCAAGGGAGAGCTAGATAGGGCTCTTAAAAATAGCGGAGTCAGGGGCTATGGGGACGAAGGCAGGAACGGGGTCCTGATTGGGGATGATCAGCCATGATCACATTGAATGGCGGTGCTGGCTCGAATTGCCGAATGGCCTCCTGCTGCACCTACTGCCTATTGTCCATTGACATGTTGGCCAGACAGGCCGCATCTCCGGAGAGAAGGAATGGGTGACGTTTCCAGTCGAGATCGATCTCTAGGCTGAAGGTGTACAGCAGCATCTGCAGTTCCTTTTTACACATGTTGGTCAGCCAGGGCAATGTGGGCAGAAGGGCCTGCTTCCACACTGCACGTCCCTGTGCCTTCTAATACCGTTCAGTGTCGGAGATTTGGCAGAGGAATGGGACAAGAGCCATTAAAATCTCACCAAAAAGCCCTTCCTTGCACAGGTGTGGCCTCGAGACCAGGGCAGATACCCTGACGCACTCCGCTGGGATCCGGCACGCGCTGCTGTCACAACATACCTCAGGGGGGAAGTGTCAGTCCCTCGCGGCAGAGGAAACTGTGACCCCCACCATGACGACATGCATCTCACAAAGAGGAAGCAATTCTGTCGTACGCTGCTCCGACAGGAAGCTTTGCCTGGGAGCCCAACAGCTCCGTCCAGGGACCCTGACAATCCCTCCAGGTTCGGCAGAGGTTCACATGCACCTCCTCTAACCTCATCTCCTGCATCCCGTGTTTCCCCGATATGGGCTCCTGTACATCTTTAGACTTTGGATAAAGATACAGCGCAGAAACAGGCCCTTCGGCCCTACGAGTCTGTGCCGACCAGCGATCACCCCATACACTAGTACTATCCTACACACTAGGGGCAATTTACAATGTTCCCTGTTAGTCGGTCGGGAGTATGTACATTCTCCCCGTAAACACGTGGGTTTGCTCCGGGTGCTCCGGTCTCCTCCCACACTCCAAAGACGTGCAGGTTTGTACGTTAATTGGCTTTCCTAAATTGTAAATTGTCCCTTGTGTGTAGGATAGTGCTCGTGTGCGGTGATAGTGCGGACTCAGCGGGCCTGACTCGCTAAACTAAACAACACCGATTTCAGTCTGAAGTAGGGACCTGACCCGAAGTATCACCCACCCTTTTTCTCCCGAAATGCTGCCCGAGTTACTCCAGCACTTTGTGCCTCTCTTCAGTTCCTTCCTACGCAATGTTGATACCTCTACTGATCACAAATCCTTGCCGTTTCTGGGATGACTCTCTTTCTCTTCTCTCCTCTCCCCTCTATCCACCCCCCCCACCCCCTCCCTCCCAGCAACACTGACGACACTAAAAGGGGAAGAGGTGCTGAGGTTTCGATGTGAGCAGCACACACTCACACAACCATTTAACTCTTCCCACCACACTGTGCGATCCTGTTTTAAACTGGATCTCCAAAAGCAGACTAACTACCATCTCCAAAGCTCTCGACGTCCGCTCACACGGATGAGGGGTGAGCTCGTTGGGGCGTGTTGCCAGATCATGAGGGGAACAGACAGTGTGGGTGTGGGTGATGGAGTGAGTTCGGAGTTTAGACATCCATGACGTTTTTAAACCTACATTAAAACCAAGATGGTAACTAGTAGGAAAAAAGGGTTTGGGGAAAGGTCGCGACCTGAAACGTCACCTATCCATGTTCTCCAGAGATGCTGCCTGACCCGCTGAGTTACTCCAGCACTTTGTGTGTTTTTTAGGGCGTGGAGGAATTATGGGATTATTACAGACAAGTTGGGTTAGTGTAGACAGGTCAACACAAATGAGGTGGGCTGGAGAGGCCTGTTTCTATGCTGTGTGACTCCTTATCATAGACAGGACAAATGCAAAGTCTACAGGGAGAGGTTGGGCGGGCTAGGACTTTACTCCTTGGTGCGCAGGAGGCCGAGGGGTGATCCTGTGGAGGTGTCTAAAATCATGAGAGGAATAGAACAGAATCTCTTGCCCAGAGTAGGGGAATCGAGAACCAGGGGACATAGGTTTAAGGTGGGAGGGGAAAGGTTTAATAGATAACTTTTCCACACGGTGGGTGTATGGAACGAGCTGCCAGAGGAGGTGGTTGAGGCAGGTACTACAACACCATGTAAAGGGCATCTGGACAGGTAGATGGATGGGAACGGTTTAGACACATAAAAAATAGGTGCAGGAGGAGGCCATTCAGCCCTTCGAGCCAGCACCACAATTCATTGTGATCATGGCTGATCGTCCCCTATCAATAATAACCCGTGCCTGCCTTCTCCCCATATCCCTTGACTCCACCAGCCCCTAGAGCTCTATCCAACTCTCTCCTAAACCCATCCAGTGACCTGCCCTCTGTGGCAGTGAATCCCACAAATTCACAACTCCTCTGGGTGAAAAACTTTTCTCTCACCTCAGTCTTAAATGACCTCCCCCTCTGCTCCAAGAACCAAAGGGGAGGTCATTTGTTGGGACGAGGGGCGAACGGGGCCAGCTCAGACGGGGCAGGGGAGAGTTGGGCCGAAGGGCCTGCTGCCACCGTGCTGTGTGTGGCTCGGACGGGAGCAGATCGCAGAAGCAGGGGGGTTGGGGCCGAATTACAAGAGCATGAGTTTTGCACGGGAAAGGGTGCCCAAGGGCGGGCGGCCCTGTGCATTGACCCAGGGCTCGGCCTCCCCCCGCCCCGGGACCCTCCGCAGTACCTGCGTCTCCCCTGGTCCCGTCCCGTCCCGACAGCTCCGGCTCCGGCTCCGGCTCCCAGACGATGCGGACCCAGTAGGGCCAGTCCTCCGGCAGCCCCGCGCCTGCGCACTCGCGCCCGGGGAATCCCCCCCCCCCGCGTCACAGCGTTCCTCGTCGACGTCACCGCCGGCGGTGACTGACAGCGGCCCGGGCCAATGGCGATCCTGTCCGCGAAAGGGGGCGGGGTCCACGCCCCTGAAAGTCGATTTCCGGGTTTTATTTTGACTTTTGACCACAAATTAAAAAAAACAAAGTTTGCAAAAGGAGGTCAACACAGAAAACGAAGCAATTGCGTAATACCATTCGTTGGCCATTTGACGTTCATAGGTTTTTAGCAGCAAAATGTGGGCATCCAGTCTGCTCCACCATTCAGTCATGGCTGAGCTGTCTTTCCCTCTCAGCCCCATTCTCCTGACCTCTCCTCATCAACCTTGGCACCCAGACTAATCAACAATCTGCCAATCTCCGCCTTGAAAATACCCATTGACTCGGCCTCCACCGCTGTCTGTGGCAATGAATTCCACAGATTCACCCCCCTCAGACGAAAGAAATTCCTCCTCATCTCTTTCCTAAAGGCACGTCCTTTTATTCTGAGGCTGTGCCCTCTGGTCCTAGACTTTCCCACTTTCCTCTCCGCATCCGCTCTATCCTGGCCTTTCACTATTTGGTAAGTTTGAATGAGGTACCCCCTCATCCTTCTACACTCCAGCGAGTACAGGCCCTGTGCCGTCAAACGCTCAGCATATGTTTACCCAAACATTCTTGGGATCATTCTTGTAAACTTCCTATGGACCCTCTCGAATGCCAGCACATCCCTCCTCATAAACAGGGCTCAAAACTGCTCACAATACTCCAAATTACTTAGCAATTTAATGCATTTGTGAATTCATTAATTGAATGCTTTTGATAATTTATGCAGCAATTTCAAAATAAAATCTTTTGCAAACTTTTTTTTCCAGTCAATAGACAATAGACAATAGGTGCAGGAGTAGGCCATTCGGCCCTTCGAGCCAGCACCGCCATTCAATGGCTGATCATCACCAATCAGTACCCCGTTCCTGCCTTCTCCCCATATCCCCGACTCTGCTATCTTTAAGAGCCCTATCTAGCTCTCTCTTGAAAGTATCCAGACAACCGGCCTCCACTGCCCTCTGAGGCAGAGAATTCCACAGACTCACCACTCCCTGTGAGAAAATGTGTTTCCTCGTATCCGTTCTAAATGGCTTACTCCTTATTCTTAAACTGTGGCCCCTGGTTCTGGACTCCTCCAACATCGGGAACATGTTTTCTGCCTCTAGTAATTCCAAGCCCTTAACAATCTTATACATTTCAATGAGATATCCTCTCATCCTTCTAAACTCCAGAGTGTACAAGCCCAGCTGCTCCATTCTCTCAGCATATGGCAGTCCCGCCATCCCGGGAATTAACCTTGTAAACCTACGCTGCACTCCCTCAATAGCAAGAACTTCCTCAGATTTAGGGGACCAAAACTGCACACAATACTCCAGGTGTGGTCTCACTAGGGCTCTGGACAACTGCAGTAGGACCTCTTTGCTCCTATATTCGATTCCTCTTGTTATGAAGGCCAACATGCCATTCGCTTTCTTCGCTAAGAAACTCACTACTCTCCTACTTAGAAACATAGAAATTAGGTGCAGGAGTAGGCCATTCGGCCCTTCGAGCCTGCACCGCCATTCAATATGATCATGGCTGATCATCCAACTCAGTATCCCGTACCTGCCTTCTCTCCATACCCTCCGATCCCCTCAGCCACAAGGGCCACATCTAACTCCCTCTTAAATATAGCCAATGAACTGGCCTCAACTGCCCTCTGTGGCAGAGAGTTCCAGAGACTCACCACTCTCTGTGTGAAAAAAGTCTTCCTCATCTCGGTCTTAAAGGATTTCCCCCTTATCCTTAAGCTGTGACCCCTTGTCCTGGACTTCCCCAACATTGGGAACAATCTTCCTACATCTAGCCTGTCCAACCCCTTAAGAATTTTGTAAGTTTCTATAAGATCCCCTCTCAATCTCCTAAATTCTAGAGAGTATAAACCGAGTCTATCCAGTCTTTCTTCATAAGACAGTCCTGACATCCCAGGAATCAGTCTGGTGAACCTTCTCTGCACTCCCTCTATGGCAATAATGTCCTTCCTCAGATTTGGAGACCAAAACTGTATGCAATACTCCAGGTGTGGTCTCACCAAGACCCTGTACAACTGCAGTAGAACCTCCCTGCTCCTATACTTAAATCCTTTTGCTATGAACGCTAACATACCATTCGCTTTTTTCACTGCCTGCTGCACCTGCATGCCTACTTTCAATGACTGGTGTACTTAAGTGCTGTCAATGTATACTAAGATATGTGTACCACTTTGCTTTCTGAAGTCAGTCACAGTCGATTAACAAGGGTTATATTGCGTAGACTAGTCCCGTCACTCTCTGCCCCTCCCCCCACCCTAGTGGGCCACGGTGGCGCAGAGGTTAGAGCTGCTGCTTCATAGCGCCAGAGACCTGGGTTCGATCCTGACTACGAGGTTGATATCTGTATGGAGATTGTACGCTCTCCCCGGAACTTGCATGGGTTATCTCAGGATGCTCTGGTTTACTCCAGCACTCCAAACATGTACAGTTTTGTAGGTTAATTGGCTTGGTAAAATTGTAAGCAGTCGCTAGTGTGTACGATAAAGATAGTGTACGGAAATTGCTGGTCGATGCGGACTCGGTGGGCCGCAGGGCCTGTTTCCACACTATATCTCTAAACTAAACTAAACTACCTAAACTAAATTCACCTGTTCGCATCTTTTGTATTCCTTCGTTGTCAACTCTTCCCCAGCCAACTATGGGCCATTATGGGCTCCACCCTTCCCTGGTCATCTATTGCGGGCTCTGCTGTTGTTCTGGCATATTCCGACCTCCAAACTCCTTCCCTCTACTTTCAGTCTGAAGAAGGGTCCCGGCCTGAAACGTCACCCATACCTTTTTCCCAGAGTTGCTGCCTAACCCCCTGAGTTACTCCCGCACTAGGATTATATTGAGTTCAGGGCGGACTTACTAAATAACTGCAAGGTTTCTCCCTACATCTCCCCAGTGGCTGACTCATTTCCCAGACATGCTGGGGTGACTCACAGTTTCCTGATAACCCTGGCATCCCCACTGACCCTTCCACTCAGGCACATGGCCCATTGACAATTTCTGGCAACACCCCGAAATAGAGTCATAGTCTCATACAGCGGGGAAACAAGTCCTTCACCACAGCTTACCCACACCGACCAACATGTTCCGTCTACACTTGTCCCACCTGCCTGCATTTGGCCCTCATCCCTCTGAACCTATCCTATCCATGTACAGTACCTGTCTGTCTAAATGTTTCTTAAATGTTGCAAGAGTCCCTGCGTCAACTACCTCCTCCAGCAGCTCGTTCCATATACCCACTGTCCTTTGTGTGAAAAAAGTTACCCCTCAGGTAAAGGTTTCACCTTAAAGCCATGTCCTCAGGTTCTCGATTAACCATATAACCATATAACAATTACAGCACGGAAACAGGCCCTCTCGGCCCTTCCAGTCCGTGCCGACCATTTGTTTTCCCCTAGTCCCATCTACCTGCACTCAGACCATACCCCTCCATTCCCTTCACGTCCATATACCTATCCACTTTACTTTTAAATGTTAAAATCGATCCTGCCTCCACCACTTCTGCTGGAAGCTGATTCCACACAGCCACCACCCTCTGAGTAAAGAAGTTCCCCCTCACGTTACCCCGAAACTTCTGTCCCTTAATTCTCATGTCATGCCCTCTTGTTTGAATCTTCCCTACCCTCAATGGGAAAAACTTATCCACGTCAACTCTGTCTATCCCTTTCATCATTTTAAAGACCTCAATCAAGTCCCCCCTTAACCTTCTGCGCTCCAAAGAATAAAGACCTAACTTGTTCAACCTTTCTCTGTCACATAGTTGCTGGAACCCTGGCAACATTCTAGTAAATCTCCTCTGTACTCTCTCTATTTTGTTGACATCCTTCCTATAATTAGGCGACCAAAATTGTACACCATACTCCAGATTCTATTACTTTTAGAGATGCAGCAAGCAAGCAGGCACTTTGGCCCACTGAGTCTGCGCCGACCAGCGATCCCCAGACGCTAACTCTATCCGACACACTAGGGACAATTTAGAATCTGTACCGAAGTCAATTAACCTATAAACTTGTGGGTGTTTGAATTGTGGAAGGAAACCGGAGCACCCGGAGAAAACTCATGAAAGCCCACAGGGAAAATGTGTAAACTCTGTTCAGACAACACCTGAAGCCGGGATCGAACCTGGGTATCTGGCACTGTGAGGCAGCAGACTCCACCACACAGCTCTCATTGAACCAGTGAATCATTGAACTCTACACTTCTCCCCCTTGCACCCTTCACACACTTCACCCTTTGATCATATTCCACTGGACTTTATCTTGCACTAAAGCTTATTCCATTTATCCTGTATCTGCACATAGTGGGCAGCTTGATTGTAATCAAGTATGGTCTTCCTGCTGGCTGGTTAGCCCGCAACAAAAGCTTTTCACTGTACCTCAGTACACGTGACAATAATAAACTAAACTCATCGAAAACTCAAACTCAAAACCTCCCTAAAACTCAATCTTTCCCCGGACTGAATGCATCATTCCGTCCAATATCGCAACTGCCAAGGAGAATGCTGGAACACTTTGCTGCGTTAAAAATGTGTTTGAAAGGAAAGAAAGTCTTGAGTTTCTACTTTTCACCTTGTAACGTCAAGGCACCAGTGACGTACTGGGTGTGAGTTTTATTGACATTTCCTGAGTCAGGTTCATGATGTTCTCTAGATTGGCTATATTTGTTAGAACATTTTTGTCGTGTGAATTTCCCCTTCGTTTTGCAATATTCTTGGTAAAGGGTCATTTCCCAACATCAATGGAATGTCACACGCTGAAAAGCACAGGAACCTCTCCAATATTTCACCACACCAGCCTTGTTCTCCTCCGAGTTGAACTTCTTAAGTCCCAACATCAGTAAAGCACGAAAGTAACTTACAAGGGCAAAGGTAGGTTGAGCGATCGGAAGAGGGAAACAAGGAACTGCAGATGCTGGTTTACAGAAAAGTGCAGGAGTAACTCAGAGGGTCAGGCAGCACCTCTAGAGAACATGGATAGGTAACGTTGTGAATCGGGACCCTTGTGCAGACCCAAAGTGCTGGAGTAACTCACCAGGTTAGGCAGCATCCCTGGAGAATGTGGATGGTTTAGTTTAGTTTCGTTCCATTCAGATGATAACCTTGTGTACCGAGGAACGGTGAAAAGTTTTTTTTGCAAAAAGATGTGGGCGATGTTCTGGGTCGGGACCTCTCTTCAGACTGATGGAGAAAAGGGGAAAAAGCTGGAAAGGAGAGGTGGGGGCAGGACAAATCCTGGCGAGGGATAGGGGTGGAGGGGGGAGGTGGTCAATTGGCAGATGGGTGGAGTAAGTGACAAAGTGTCGTGCAGAACTAGGCCATTCGGCCCATCTGCTACGAGTCTACTCCGCCATTCAATCATGGCTGATCTATCTTTCCCCCTCAACCCCATTCTCCTGCCTTCTCCCCGTAACCTTTGACTCCCGTACTAATGAAGTATCTGTCGATCTCTGCTTTAAGAATACCCAACAACTTGGCCCCAACAGCCGTCTGTGGCAATGAATTCCAGGAAAAAAACGCACGGGGTCACAGGGAGAACGTGCAAACTCCGTACACACAGAGCGCGAGATGGGAATCGAACCCGTGTCTCTGCCAGTGTGGGGCAGCAGCGCTAACGCTGCGTCACCCCAGTCTTAAGGTCTAGGTTTAGGTTCATTATTGTCACGTGTACCAAGGTACAGTGCATGCTGTCATAACAAACAGCTCAGATAAAGTTACACAGAGATGCATTCAAATCAAACTCAAGTACCATAGGTAGGGCAAAGGGGAAGATACAGAGCGCAGAATATCGTTCTCAGCATCGCAGCGCATCAGGTCCAGAGGCAAAGCCCAATGTCCGCAATGGGGTCGGCGACACAAAATGGCGGATCACCTCAGCGGATCAGGCAGCATCTCTGGAGAACATGGGCAGGCGAACGTTTGGGTCGGGACCCTCCTTCTGACTGATTGTCATGGGTCTGTCTGAAGATGAGTCTCGACCCGAAACATCGCTTATCCATGTTTTCCAGAGATGCTGCCTGACCCGCTGAGTTACTCCAGCACTTTGTGCCTTTTTATGCAGTTCCTTGTTTCTCCATGAACCATTGCCCTGATTCCAGTGCCAAA
>CM069141.1:45763516-45788320 GCA_035221665.1 Okamejei kenojei
TTTCCTCTGACTAGTCGGCACACAACAAAAGCTTTTCACCGTTCCACCGTATCTGGGCGGCACGGTGGCGCAGCGGTGGAGTTGCTGCCTCACAGCGCCAGAGACCCAGGTTCGATCCTGGCCACGGGTGCTGTCTGTACGGAGTTTGTACGGTATGTTTTCCCCGTGACCCGCGTGGGTTTCCTCCCACACTCCAAAGATGTCGTTTTCTAGGCTACTTGGCTTTGGTATCATTGTAAATTGTCCCTGGTGTGCGTTAGGGTGCGGGGATTGCGGGCCGACATGGACCCAGTGGGCCGAAGGGCCTGTTTCCAAGCTGAATCTCTAAAACAAAACTAAACTAAAACGTAACAATAAAGTCACTAAACTCACTCAAAACAATCAGCACGGGAGCACCTCAAGGCTGCGTGCTCAGCCCCCTGCTGTACTCACTCTATACTCATGACTGCGTAGCCGGTCGTAGTGCGAACTCCATCTTCAAATTCGCTGACAACACCACTGTTATGGGATGTATCACTGATGGGGATGAGTCGGAGTATAGAAGAGAGATCGGGCGACTGTCCATATGGTGCCAGCACAATAACCTGGCCCTCATCACCAAGGAACTGATTGTGGACTTTGGAAGGAGTAGGATGGGGACCCACAGTCCCATTTATATCAACGGGTCGATGGGTGAAAGGGTCAAGAGCTCAAATTCCTGGGCGTGCACATCTCTGAAGATCGTTCCTGGTCCGAGAACACGGATGCAATTATCAGGAAAGCAAATCAGCGCCTCTACTTCCTGAGAAGATTACGGAGAGTCGGTTTGTCAAGGAGGACTCTCTCTAACTTCTACAGGTGCACAGTAGAGAGGTTGCTGACCGGTTGCATCGTGGCTTGGTTCGGCAACTTGAGCGCCCTGGAGAGGAAAATACTTCAAAACATAATAAACACTGCCCAGTCCATCATCGGCTCTGACCTTCCTTCCATCGAGGGGATTTACCGCAGTCGCTGCCTCAAAAAGGCTGGCAGCATCATCAAGGACCCACACCACCCTGGCCACACACTCATCTCCCCGCTACCTTCAGGTAGAAGGTACAGGAGCCTGAAGACTGCAACGTCCAGGTTCAGGAATAGCTACTTCCCCACAGCCATCAGGCTATTAAACCTGGCTCGGACAATACTATGATCATTAATAACCCATTATCTCTTATCTGTTATTTGCACTTTATCAATTTATTTATCCATGTGTGTATGTATTTATATAATGGTATATGGACACACTGATCTGTTCTGTAGTAAACGCCTACTATGCTCTGTGTGCCGAAGCAAAGCCAGAATTTCATTGTCCTATCAGGGACACGTGACAATAAAGTCACTTGAACATGGAACCAACAGATCATGCGTGAGCTAGCCACAGAAGACACCACGCGTGTCCCATGACGCCCAGCTTTCCAGGGCCACCATGAACTTGTGATGTTGACTCAGACTTCACGGGAACCCCCTCCAGAAGCACTGTGATGCGCTCACTATTCAAGAGGTGGAATCCAGCACGACTAACCCTCGAAACGCTCCTTCCAATTAACAACCCTGCCAACAGCCTCACACTTTCTTTGTCAAGAAATCTTGGGCTCGGGCCAGAAACTTCAGAACCCAACGCATTTTGACCTGGAAACATAAGGCGAGAGGAAGCAGCTCTTGTATGTCGGGAGACAGCAAGGAATTCAGTGGAAGGGAGGCGAGGAACCGCAGATGCTGGAATCCTGAGTGGAGTACAAAGTGCTGGAGTAACTCGGTGGGTCAGGCATCATCTCTGAAGGACATCAATAGGGTTCAGCTTAGCCTCTAGCTTTTAAAGACAGATACAAAGTGCTGGAGTAACAGTAACTGTTGGGGCCAGACACCAAGGTCAGGTCAGGCAACATCTCTAGAGGAAAAGGATGTGGGTGATGTTTCAGGTCGGGTCCCTCCTTCAGTTTGAATGTAGGGTCTGGAAAGAACTGGAGGAGAGAAGAGACCAGGATACAACAGATGACACCTGGCAGGGGCGGTGCCTGGTAGGTCCACTGTTGGCTCGGGAAGGTGTGATCTCAAGAGAAACAAGCGGTAGAGTTGCTGCCCCACAGCGCCAGAGATCCCGGTTCGATCCTGACCATGGGTGCTCTCTGTATGGAGTTTGTAACGTTCTCCCTGTGACCGCGTGGGTTTTCTCCGGGTGCTCCGGTTTCCTCCCACATCCCAATTGTGCACAGGTTTGTAGGTTAATTGGCTCCTGTAAATTGTCCCAAGTGTGCAGAATTCAACTATTGTGAAATGGATGATCGCTGGCCGGCGTGGACTCAGTGGGCCGAGGGTCTTGTTTCCACGCTGTATCTCTAAAACTAAAATTAAAACGGCTCTATCGATGCTTGAGAAATCCTCCACACCACATTAGTTCAGCAAAGCAGCCTAGAAAGGTGCAGAGACGAGCATCAGGTGATGAGCGGCGTGTTTCTGCATCAGGGGCTTTCCACTTGTCGAGATTAGCTCCATGTGTGAGAGGGTTTGGTTTTTAGCAAATTGCAGAACCGATCTGATACAAAAAAATCAACTTCCTGTCAGATAATGTAGAAACCCTCAAATTGTTTAATGCAGAACCAAGGAACTGCAGATGCTGGTCAACACAAAAGGACACAAAGTACTGGAGTAACTCAGCGGGTCAGGCAGCATCTCTGGGGAAGCCGCACGTCATTTGGACATGGGAGAAAACCGGAGAGCCCGGAGGAAACCCACGCAGACACAGGGAGAACGGGCAAACTCCCCACATACCATGGTTCAGCTGTTGTGTAGGAAGGAACTGCAGGTGCTGGTTTAAACCGAAGATAGACACAAAATGCTGGAGTAACTCAGTGGGTCTCTGGATAGAAGGAATAGGTGACATTTCAAGTGGAGACCCTTCTTCAGACTTATCAGGCAACTGAACTTTCCTATCAACAATTAGAGAGCGGTTCTGACTTCCCATCAACCTCATTGGAGACCCTTGGACTATCTTTGATCCAACTGCACTGGACTTTATCTTGCACTAACCAGTATTCCCTTCATCCTGTGTGTGTACACGGTGGGTGATTTGATTGTAATCATGTATAGTCTTTCCGCTGACAGGCTAGCATGCAACAAAAAGCTTTTCACGTGACAATAAACTAAACATACAGCACCCGTAATCAGGATAGAAGCCGGCTCTCTATCCCTGCGACTCTGTGCCGCCTAAGACCCTTATAATTTAATAAATTCATAAGTTCTACAAGCAGAATTAGGCCATTTGGCCCATCAATCCTACTCTGCCATTCAATCATGGCCGATCTATCTTTCCCTTTCAACCCCATTCTCACCGTAGCCCCTGACACCTTTACCAATCAAGAATCTGTCAATCTTCACCTTATAAATACGCAGTGACTTTGCCTCCACAGCCGTCTGTGGCAATGAATTCCACAGATTCACCACCCTCTGGCTAAAGAATCTCCTTTTTAAAGGTACATCCTTCTATTCCCAGGCTGTGCCCTCTGGTCCTAGACTCTCCCACTAGTGGAAACATCCTCTCCACATTCACTCTATCCACTATGCGGTACGTTTGAGAAAAGACCAGATTCAATTCTTGGCATTGAAAGGAAATAGAAAAGAAGAGACAAGGAAGGTGGTTCGTTGGGTTTATTTGAATCTTTTCCTTTTATAAAATGAGACAAGCTGAATGGAAGGCAATGGAGCGTTGAAGGGAGCGCAGATCAGTGTAGGAGAGAGCGGTGGAGAGACCGGCTGGCATGAGGAGCATTGGGCAGAGTGGCACCGCCAACGTCTACCTCCGTCCTTCGGGGTAAGGAGAGGTCCAAGGGTCCATCGATGGTAGATGAAGGAATGGGGGGGTGGGGTCTTGTTGGTTGCATTCCCCAGCCATGTGACCTCAGATCTCTTCTGTTCTCCTCTACCGTGGCGGGGGTTTTGGGGCGGGAGAGACTGGAAGACCACGGGGTGGGCCACACGTATTTGGGAAAGAGGGAGAGGAAGGTAAACGGGATTCCCAACCGGAGGTTGAGACCTGGGTCTTGGTGGACTCCCAGAAGGAGGAGATGGGACCGTGCATGGGTGGGACTTTGGACGGCTGGACGAGGAGGAGGTGGTCAACCAGCCATTGAGGAGCGTTGGTCGATGGTCAAGGTTTGAAGTCCACCGACCAACCGGGTCAGGGTTCTGGTGGAACCATCAAGGCGGTCACGCTCCGCGACCAGGGCTGGAGAAGTCCATGGGCACCAGGATCCTGGGTGGACATGGACCATCTAAGGAGAAGTTAAGATCCCAGGGCATGGAACATGGGAAACGAGTCCACCACGATGGAGCCTTGGTCTCTGCCACGTTGTTGGTCGGGGGGGGGTGGGGTGAGGAGGGACGGAGATGGGCAACGGTCTCTCTTCCCCAGCTGAGAGCTGGCTCTGCTCCGATGGAACAGCAACTCGACCTCTGGGACCCCTCTGGTGATCAAGGAGGGGACGCCACAGTGCGAGGAGGACAACCCTCCTAGTCTTCACCGCCGCACAAGGCCAGCAGCACCTTGCCGTAGTCCCCCGAGGTATCACCCTGGGAAGGAACAAAGAGGGGGAGGCTTTACTCACATCCACACTCAGCCCGGGCTAGGCGAGGCCATTCAGCCCGTTTTATCAATGCTGGCTCTTTGCTAAGAGTTGTTCATCTCTTTGAACCTGCGCTCAAATGGTGGAGTAGACTCGCTGGAACAAGTGGCCTAATTCTGCTCCTTTGACTTTTGAAGAAGTTGATAAGTCATAGGAGCAGAATTAGGCCATTCAGCCCATCGAGTCTACTCCACCATTCAATCATGGCTGATCGATCTTTCCCTTTCAACCCCATTCTCCTGCCTTCACCTTATAAATACGCAGTGACTTTGCCTCCACAGCCGTCTGTGGCAATGAATTCCACAGATTCACCACCCTCTGGCTAAATAATCTCCTTTTTAAAGGTACGTCTTCTATTCCGAAGCAGTGCCCTCTGGTCCTAGACTCTCCCACTAGTGGAAACATCCTCTCCACATTCACTCTATCCACTATGCGGTACGTTTGAGGAAAGACCAGATTCATTTCTTGGCATTGAAAGGAAACAGAAAAGAAGAGACAAGGAAGGTGGTTCGTGGGGTTTATTTGAATCTTTTCTTTTTATAAAATAAGAAAAGCTGAATGGAAGGCAATGGAGCGTTGAAGGGAGCGCAGATCAGTGCAGGAGAGAGCGGTGGAGAGACCGGCTGGCATGAGGAGCATTGGGCAGAGTGGCACCGCCAACGTCTACCTCCGTCCTTCGGGGTAAGAGAGGTCCAAGGGTCCATCGATGGTAGATGAAGGAATGGGGGGGTGGGGTCTTGTTGTTTGCATTCCTCAGCCATGTGACCTCAGATCTCTTCTGTTCTCCTCTACCGTGGCGGGGGTTTTGGGGCGGGAGAGACTGGAAGACCACGGGGTGGACCACACGTATTTGGGAAAGAGGGACAGGAAGGTAAACGGGATTCCCAACCGGAGGTTGAGACCTGGGTTTTGGTGGACTCCCAGAAGGAGGAGATGGAACGTGCATGGGTGGGACTTTGGACGGCCGGACGAGGAGGAGGTGGTCAACCAGCCATTGAGGAGCGTTGGTCGATGGTCAAGGTTTGAAGTCCACCGACCAACCGGGTCAGGGTTCTGGTGGAACCATCAAGGCGATGACACTCTGGGACCAGGGCTGGAGAAGTCCATTGCCAACAGGATCCTGGGTGGACATGGACCTCCTGTGGAGATGCTGAGATCCCAGGACATGGAGCATGGGAAACGAGCCCACCACGATGGAGCCTTGGTATCGGCCACGCTGTTGGTCGGGGGTGGGGTGGGGTGTGGAGGGACGGAGATGGGCAACGGTCTCTCTTCCCTGGCTCCAATGGAACAGCCCCTCGACCTCTGGGACCCCTCTGGAGATCAAGGAGGGGACGCCGCAGTGCGAGGAGGACAACCCTCCTAGTCTTCACCGCCGCACAAGATGAGCAGCACCTTGCCGTATTCATCCGAGGCATCGCTCTGGGAAGGAGCAAAGAGAAGGAGGCTTTACTCACATCCACACCCAGCCCGGGGCTAGGCGAGGCCATTCAGCCCCTTTTATCAATGCTGGCTCTTTGCTAAGTTGCTCATCTCTTTGAACATGCGCTCAAATGGTGGAGTAGAGTCGATGGACTGCTCCTATGACTTTTGAAGAAGTTGATAAGTCATAGGAGCAGAATTAGGCCATTGAGCCCATCGAGTCTACTCCACCATTCAATCATGGCTGATCTATCTTTCCCTCCCAACCCCATTTTCCTGTATCTATACCTATCAAGAATCCATCAATCTCCGCTTTAAAAAGGTTTAATAGGAATCTAAGGGGCAATGTTTTCACACGGAGGGTGGTGGAACAAGCTGTCTGAGGACATAGTTGAGGCAAGTCCACCACTGATTTTCCGGCAACTGGTGGTCCGGCACCTCCTTTACTCCAGACAAAATTACGAGAGCGCACCTGAATTCCCTCCCCCGGAGGTCCCCCTGATAATGTGGCGCCCAGGCCGGGTGAGGCGGCCGATCTCGACCTCATCGGGACTTCCGCAGCCGATCGGCGGGTTGAATTTGACCGCTGCGTACGGGGCTCTGGAACTCCGTGGCAGATCCGCTCCTCATAGCCAACGTCCGTACCCCGACCCCCCGGCGGCCATTCCAGTACCGTTGGGACTCCTCTCAGAGGCCGTGACCTCTGTTGGTCCGGCAAAACGGATAATCCAGAAAGGCTCTGGGACCAAGGGTGCCAGAAAATCAGTGGTGGACCTGTATAATGACATTTAAAAGACATTTGGACAGGTACATGGAGAGGGTAGGTTTAGAGGGATGTGGGTCGGTGCAACTCCTGTGGATGGGGCATCTTGAACTGCATGGGCATGTTGGGCTGAAGGGCCTGTTTCCGTGCTGAATGACTCCATGAGTCGATGACTCACCTCGATGAAGGAGTAGAGAGAATCCTCGTACATCTCCTTGAACTCATGCCTGATATTCATCAGATCTATCTCACTCCTGGACAGCAGGATCCTGGTCAGTGTCCGGTCATCTGTCCCAGCTCCCTACAACAACACACCAGGTGAAAGAAAGGTTTTGGTCACCGTGTTGTAGGAAACATCTTGTAGAGGTGTACAAGATCAAGAGAGGAGTTGATCGGGTAGACGCACAGTCTGTTGCCCAGAGTAGGGGAATCAAGGACCAGAGGACATAGGTTTAAGGTGAGAGGAGGAAGATCTAATAGGAACCTGAGGGGCAACCTTTTTTACACAGAGAGAGGTGGGTGTATGGAACGAGCTGTCAGAGGACGTAGTTGAGGCAGGTCCTATAACAACGTTTAAATGACATTGGACAGGTGTTCAATATTCAGGAAGGATAGACAGAGAGGAAAAGGAGGTGGGGTAGCGTTGCTGGTTAGAGCGGAGATTAACGCAATAGAAAGGAATGACATTAGCTTGGAGGATGTGGAATCGATATGGGTGGAGCTGCGAAACACCAAGGGGCAGAAAACGCTAGTGGGTGTTGTGTACAGGCCACCTAACAGTAGTAGTGGAGTTGGGGATGGCATCAAACAGGAAATTAGAAATGCGTGCAACGAAGGTAAAACCGTTATAATGGGTGACTTCAATCTACATATAGATTGGGTGAATCAAATTGGCAGGGGTGCTGAGGATTTCTTGGAATGTATGCGGGATAGTTTTCTAAACCAACATGTGGAGGAACCAACGAGAGAGCAGGCTATTCTAGACTGGATATTGAGTAATGAAGAAGGGTTAGTTAGCAGCCTTGTTGTACGTGGCCCCTTGGGCAAGAGTGACCATAATATGGTTGAGTTCTTCATTAGGATGGAGAGTGACATTGTTAATTCAGAAACACGGGTCCTGAACTTAAAGAAAGGTAACTTTGAGGGTATGAGACGCGAATTGGCCAAGATGGACTGGCAATTGATTCTTGAAGGGTTGACGGTGGATATGCAATGGAAGGCATTTAAAGACTGCATGGATGAACTACAACAATTGTTCATCCCAGTATGGCAAAAGAATAAATCAGGGAAGGTGGCGCATCCGTGGATAACAAGGGAAATCAGGGATAGTATCAAAGAAAAAGATGAAGCGTACAAATTAGCCAGAAAAAGAAGCCTACCAGAGGAATGGGAGAAATTCAGAGACCAACAGAGGAGGACAAAGGGCTTAATTAGGAAAGGGAAAATGGAGTATGAAAGAAAACTGGCAGGAAACATAAAAAGTGACTGCAAAAGTTTTTATTGATATGTGAAGCGCAAAAGATTAATTAAAACAAATGTAGGTCCCTTGCAGTCAGAAACGGGTGAATTGATCATGGGGAACAAGGACACGGCAGACCAATTGAATAACTACTTTGGTTCTGTCTTCACTAAGGAAGACATAAATAATTTGCCGGAAATAACAGGGGATCGCGGGTCAAATGAGATGGAGGAAATGAGTGAAATCCAGCTCAGCCGGAAAGTGGTGTTAGGTAAATTGAATGGATTAAAGGCCGATAAATCCCCAGGGCCAGATAGGCTGCATCCCAGGGTACTTAAGGAAGTAGCCCCAGAAATAGCAGATGCCTTAGTGATAATTTTTCAAAACTCTTTAGATTCCGGAGTAGTTCCTGAGGATTGCAGGGCAGCTAATGTAAAGGGAGAGAGAGTTTTCTCTCTCCCTCCCTTTTAAAAAGGGTGGGAGAGAGAAAACGGGGAATTACAGACCAGTTAGTCTAACATCGGTAGTGGGGAAACTGCTAGAGTCAGTTATTAAAGATGGGATAGCAGTGCATTTGGAAAGTGGTGAAATCATTGGACAAAGTCAGCATGGATTTACGAAGGGTAAATCATGTCTGACGAATCTTATTGAATTTTTTGAGGATGTAACTAGTAGAGTGGATAAGGGAGAAGCAGTGGATGTGTTATATCTGGACTTTCAGAAGGCTTTCGACAAGGTCCCACACAAGAGATTGGTATACAAACTTAAAGCACACGGTATTGGTGGTTCAGTATTGATGTGGATAGAGAACTGGCTGGCAGACAGGAAGCAAAGAGTAGGAGTGAATGGGTCCTTTTCAGGATGGCAGGCAGTGACTAGTGGGGTGCCGCAAGGCTCAGTGCTGGGACCCCAGCTATTTACAATATACATTAATGATTTGGACGAGGGAATTAAATGCAACATCTCGAAGTTTGCAGATGACACGAAACTGGGGGGCAGTGTTAGCTGTGAGGAGGATGCTAGGAGGCTGCAGGATGACTTGGATAGACTGGGTGAGTGGGGAAATGCATGGCAGATGCAGTATAATGTGGATAAATGTGAGGTTATCCACTTTGGTGGTAAAAACAGGAAGGTAGACTATTATTTGAATGGTGACCGATTAGGAAAAGGGGAGATGCAGCGAGACCTGGGTGTCATGGTACACCAGTCATTGAAAGTAGGCATACAGGTGCAGCAGGCAGCGAAGAAAGCGAATGGTATGTTGGCATTCATAGCAAAAGGATTTGAGTACAAGAGCAGGGAGGTTCTACTGCAGTTGTACAGGGTCTTGGTGAGGCCACACCTGGAGTATTGCGTACAGTTTTGGTCTCCTAATCTGAGGAAAGACATTCTTGCCATAGAGGGAGTACAAAGAAGGTTCACCAGACTGATTCCTGGGATGGCAGGGCTTCCATATGAAGAAAGACTGGATAGACTCGGCTTGTACTCGCTGGAATTTAGAAGATTGAGGGGTGATCTCATAGAGACTTACAAAATTCTTAAGGGGTTGGACAGGCTAGATGCAGGAAGATTGTTCCCGATGTTGGGGAAGTCCAGGACAAGGGGTCACAGTTTAAGAATAAGGGGGAAGTCTTTTAGGACCGAGATGAGAAAATCGTTTTTCACACAGAGAGTAGTGAATCTGTGGAATTCTCTGCCACAGAAGGTAGTTGAGGCCAGTTCGTTGGCCATATTTAAGAGGGTTGGATGTGGCCCTTGTGGCTGAAGGGATCTGTGGAGAGAAGGCAGGTACAGGATACTGAGTTGGATGATCAGCCTCGAAGGGCCGAATGGCCTGCTCCTGCACCTAATTTCTATGTTCTATGTTTCTATATGGCTAGGATAGGTTTAGAGGGATATAGGCAAAATGCAGGCAGCTGGAACTAGTGTGGATGGGACATCTAGGTTGGCGAGAGCAAGTTGGGCCGAAGGGCCTGTTTTCATGTTGTAAGACTCCCTGACCCGGAGGTAAACTTGACACTTGCACGGAAAAGCAAAACTTCACTTCCTCATCCACTCCCAACACACTAGGGACCATTTACAGAGTTTAGTTTAGATAAGGAGCATAGCATGGAAACAGGCCCTTCGGCCCACAAAGTCCACGCCAACCATCGATCACCCACTTCACACTGGTTGCCCCGACGTGAGGGCCCAAATGCCGCCGGCTACGGGAGCCAAGATCGTCCCGTCAACGGAAGGCTCGAGGCCCCCAGACCACGGGGGAGCAAAGAAGGGAGGAAAACTTCGCCTTCCATCACAGTGAGGAATGTGGAGGAGTCACTGTGGTGGATGTTTACGTTAAAATGTATTTTGTGTGTTCTGTTGCTTTTTATTGGTATGACTGCACGGCAAATCAAATTCCTGGTATGTTGCAAAACACACTTGGCTAATAAAGTATTATTATGATTATCCCACTTTCCCAACCACTCCCTACACTCTAGGGAACAATTTACAGAGGGCCAATTAACCTACAAACCCGCATGGCTGTGTATCTGGGATGTGGGAGGAAGCCGGAGCACCCAGAGGAAACCCACGTGGTCACAGGGAGAACGTGCAAACTCCACACAGACAGCACCCATAGTACCGCTGCGCCACTGTGCCACCCACTGCATCTTACCTTCATTGACTTGTACAAGCGTTCGGCAAAGAAAGATGGTTTGTTCTTGATAGAACGCACTGGGAGAGAGTGAGAGAGAGAGAGGGGGAGAGAGAGAGAAAGTGAGCGCAGTGGGACACACCACAACTTGCAATCATACCTCATCATCTAAAAGTCAGGACGGCTGGAATGCTAGCAAGTCAAAGTTACCCTAAATCACTCGCAGGAAGAGCATGGACATCATGTTGCCGCTTCTTTGTACTTTGGGGTATTAGGTGCACTTCTGGTCAAACAGAAGTGTGAAATCGCACTCCTCCAGATTCAGGGACAGCTTCTTCCCAGCGGTTATCAGGCAACTGAACCGTCCTCCCGAACCACCAACTAGAGAGCGGTCCTGACCTCCCATCCCCCTCGGGTCTATCCTTCATCGGACCTCACCGGACTTTATTTTGCACCCAACGTCATTCTCTGCGGACGGCTCGATTGTAATCATATGTAGTCTTTCCGCTGACTGGATAGCACGTGGCAATAAAGCTTTTCACCGTACCTCGGTACACGTGACAAAAAACTAAACTCACCCTAAGCCAATCCAAACTAAACTGACCTTCAGGGGAAGGATGTGGGGACTTTGGAGAGGGTGCAGAGATTTACCAGGACGAGGGCTTATTAGCTACCGGGAGAGGTAGGACAGATGTGGAATGTTTTCTCTGGAACGCCTGAGGTTGAGATAGAAATATATAAAATTATGAGAGGCATAGCCAGTCAGAATCTATACCCCAGGGTGGAAAAATCAAATCCCTGAGGGTACAGCTTTCAGGTGAGAGGGGCAAAGTGTAAAGGAGATGTACTGGGCAAGTTTTTATTCACACATAGGGTACAAAAAAAGCTTTTGACCATACCACTCGTGACAATAAACTAAAATGACTGGAATCTGGAGCAAAACACAAAGTGCTGGAGGAACTCAGCGGGTCAGGCAGCGTTTGTGGAGAACATGGGTAGGCGACGTTTCCTGTTGGGACCCTTCTTCAGGCTGACGGAGTAGGGAGGGGAGAAAGCTGGAAGTGAATTGGGGCAGGACAAAGCCTGGTGAGTGATAGGTGGAGCTTTTAAATCTCGCCTTCCAACTACATACGATCACGTCGCAGCCCAGTTTCCACCAATCGCTCCACCACCGCCCACAAGAAGCGCACGGCAGACACCATTGTGTGCGGATGCCGAGAAGTGTGCTCAGCTCTGGCTAAGCAACTTCCGAATCTTGTGTGTGGACTCGACAAGAAGAAGAAGACTGGTGTTGGAATAAAAACTCACCAATGGCAATCAGTCCGAACAGAAGGTCTCCTGACATCTCGTTCTTGATAGCTTGTTCAATGTCCTTGTTGGTCAGCTTAATGTAGTCCTGAAACACTGAAAGATAATCCATCCCGTCAATCCTCGATTAACCTGGAGTTAAACACAGCTTTCAACGCCAATTTGGCATCTGAAATATGCTGGGATTCGTTTTAATTTGGAGATACAGCAACGGAAACAGGCCCTTCGGCCCACCGAGTCCACGCCGTCCCTCGATCACCATTTCACCACAAGTTCTATGTTGCCCCACTTTCTCATCCAGTCCCTACACACACGGGGCAATGTACAGAGAGCTAATTAACCAAAACCCTGCACGCCTTTGGAGTGTGAGAGGGAACTGGAGCACCCGGAGGAAACCCACGTGGTCACAGCGGGAACGTGCAAACTCCGTTCAGACAGTGCCGCTGCCTCACAGCGTCATAGACCTGGGTCCTTGGTTTGATCCTGACTACAGGTGCTTCCTGTACAGAGTTTGTACATAATTGTAACGGGGTGGGGGGAGGGGGAGAGATGGGGCAGAGGCGGGGAGCGGAGGGAGACTCACCCCTCCTGAGATGCGGGTAGCTTCTGGTGCAGAGGATGCTGATGAACTTGGACTCCATGGAACAAGATTCCTCATCACTCGAGCTGCACAATTCCTGGTGGTCGGAAGAGCGTGCGATTACAGCCACGTTTGGGGAGACCCATCTGATCATGGTGCCCTGTCGCCCCCTCCCGCCCTCTCCCCGCTCCTCCCCAACCCCTTCCTACTTTTCCCAACACCTACCCAGCCCTAACCTAACCCTTCCCAACCCCGCCCCAAGCACTCCCACTGCCTTTCAACTCCCCCAACCCCTATCCCAAGTATTCCTAACTCCTCCCAAAGCCATTGAATATCTCCCACCTTCTCCCAACCCTGACCAACCCATCCCAACTTTTCCAACCCCCCTCATCCCTTCTAAACTCTTGCCAACCACAACCCCCCGCCCCCTCGCAACCCGTCGCGCCCCCTCCCCTCCCCTCCCTTGCGACCATCTTCAAAACATGTGGAGACCATTTGGCCCAAGAGCTCCCCCTACGGGGGCGAGACCCACACTGTCCCCATCTGCCTTTCCCTCAGGCCTCCATCAGTCACAGCATGGGGTGTAGAAGATAGGAGGACACGTTGCAGTTGTATAAGGCGTTGGTGAGGCCACATTTAGAATATTGTGTTCAGTTTTGGGCACCATGTGGTTGGAAAGACGTTGCCAAGCTGGAAAGGGTGCAGAGAAGATTTACGAGGATGTTGCCAGGACTCGAGAGTCTGAGCTACAGGGAGAGTTCAGACAGGCTAGGATTCTATTCCTTGGAGCGCAGGAGGATGAGGGGTGATCTTACAGAGGTGTACAAAACCATGAGGGGAATAGATCGGGTGAGTGCACAGAGTCTGTTACCCAGAGTAGGGGAATCGAGGACCAGAGGACATAGGTTTAAAGTGTGAGGAGAAAGATTCAATAGGGACCTGGGGGTAACTTACTTTTTATATTTATCAATTTTTTTCATTTATTAACACAAAGGGTGGTGGGTGTACGGAACGAGCTGCCAGAGGACCTAGTTGAGCCAGGTACTATAACAACGCTTAAAGGACATTTAGACAGGTAGATGGCTAGGACAGGTATAGAGGGATATGGGCCAAACGCAGGCAGATGGGACCACGCTGGCGTGGGCAAGCCGGGCCTGTTGGTCGGCGTGGGCAAGCCGGGCCTGTTGGTCGGCGTGGGCAAGCCGGGCCTGTTCCCATGCTGTACGAGTCTACGACTCTCTGCGAGTCGAGTGATCTGACCTCAACTTCACTGCACGGAACTTGCACTCGCGTTAACACAAGACCTACCCTCTCTACTTACCAAGTAACCTGATATAAGCTGATGTGACCGCATTAGAGGGAGAAGAGAAAAGAGAGAGACACACATCCGTCACATTAGCAACAATTCAACTGACGTACAAGAGGGATACAGAGAGACCTGCATTGCTTCAGCGGCAACCAGAATGTCCCAAAGCCGACACAACATAGAAAAGACACAAATTACTGGAGTAACTCAGCGGGGCAGGCAGCATCTCTGGGGAACATGGACCGGTGACGTTTCGGATCGGGACCCTTCTTCGGACAGTTTTCTGAGCAATACATCATTGACTATGGCAGGCAGAGCACGGGAGAGAGAATCACACAGACAGACATCACAGCCAGCAAAGACCAACATCACCCCCTGCTGACATCACGCGGAAAATGCCGGAAGCTCCGGCTAGCTCACTCACCATCTGCGTGTACAGACCCAGGCTCTCCGAGGCCATTTGTTGCCAGCACTCATTTGTCCCGGTTAGGTTTAGTTTAGTTTAAGTTTTAGTTTGTTTAAGTTTCGATCTAAGTTAAGACACTTTATAGAAGCTAATCACCCTACAAACCCTGTACGTCTTTTGAGTGTGGGATAAAATTGGAAGACCCAGAGAAAGCCTAAGAGAACATGCAAACTCCGTACAGACAGCACCCGTAGTCAGGATCAAACCCAGGTCTCTGGCGCTGTTCGGCAGCAACACTGCGCCACCCACTTTTCTTGCTTCCAGTTCCCCCCGCCTGCCCAGAATCAGTCTGAAGAAGGGTCACAACCCAAAACGTCGCCTATCCATGTTCTCCACGGATGCTGCCTGACCCACTGGGTGTTTCCAGCATTTTATCCCAGGTTTCTGTCATCTGCTGTTTAAAAGAAAATCCGGGCCCCTCTCCTGCATTTGCTGGGCACCCTGGATTAAATTCTGCAGCTGAGCTGCGATGGTACCTTTGCATCTTCCATAGCACGGGCCAGATCTGCGTCCTGTTCCTCTCGATTGCCCTGGTGAAGAGACAACAGAGAGAAGCAAACCATCAGAACATCCTGAAGGCAACAGTAACGGCACGAAACACGGAACTGGACAGCACAGAAATTGCCTTCGGCCCACAACGGCTGAAGCTGAGGTTTGTTATTGTCACGTTCGCAAGTCATGGGAGCAGAAGCATGGATATGGATCAGGTGCAGGCCAAGGTTGGCGTAAGTCGGCATAACGTTCAGCATGGACATTTGTAAATTCACAAGCTCTAGGAGCAGAATTACACCATTCAGCCATCAAGTCTACTCCACCATTTAATCATGGCTGATCTACCTTTCCCTCTCCTCCCCATTCTCCTGCCGCCTCCCAGTAGCCCCCTGGCACCCCTACTAATCAAGAATCTGTCAACCTCTGCCTTAAAAATATCTAATGATTGGCCTCCACAGCCATCTGTGGCAATGAATTCCACAGATTCACCACCCTCTAGCGAAATAAATTCCTCCTCATTAACTTTCTAAAGGTACGTCCTTTTGTTCTGAGGCTGTGCCCTCTGGTCCTAGACTCTCCCACTAGTGGAAACCTCCTCTCCACATCCACTCTATCCAGGCCTTTCATTATTCAGTAAGATTCACTGATTTCCCCCCTCATAAACGCCAGCGATTACAGGCCCAGTGCCATCAAACGCTCATCATATGCTAACCCATTCATCCCCGGGATGTTACTTTTAAATGCTGTTGTCACACCTGCCTCAACTACCTCCTCTGGCAGCTCGTTCCATACACCCACCACCCTCCATGTGCAAACGTTGCCTCTCAGGTTGCTATTAAACCTTTCCCCCCTCACCTTCAACCTTTGTCCTCTGGTTCATGCTTCCCCTCCTCTGGGTAAAAGACTATGGGGTGATCGTTGGTCGGGTGTGGATTCGGAGGGCCAAAGGGGCTGTTTCCATGCTGTATCTCGTCAGAGATACAGAGCAGAAACAGGCCCTTTGGCCCACCGAGTCCATGCTGACCATTGGCCGTCCATTAGGGTTGCCAACTCTCTCACTCCCAAATAAGGGACAAAAGGTCAAAATATGGGACAAACTCCCGACGGCAATTCGTTGACCGACTTGGCCGTGGCTGGGTGAATGATGAGTTGGCCCGGGTACTGGACTGGCACACCAAGCCCAGCCGGCGGGCCAGCTGAGGGGTTTTGAGTCCGGCACCCCATCCAACTCATGAACCGACGATCGGCCATGAGAAGGAGGGCTGGTGGTGTCGGCAGTAAGCGAAGGTCCGAAGGTCGGACAGCTGGCCGGGCTGCCGACCAACGGGGCCACGGGCGAGGCGCTGCTGCCGCACTCCATGGGCTGCACCACGTCGGGACGGGTGAGGCGGGGCCGGATGCGGCGCTCCGACCCGACAGTCCCCTCGACCCAAGTAGTAGCAGTCAAATACGGGACAAGGGCGGTCCCGTACGGGACAAACCAATCTAGCCCAAAAAACAGAATGTCCCAGCAATACGGGACAGTTGGCAACCCTACCTCCCATTCATCTATATCTGGTGAACTAGATGAATAGGTTTGTAGATTAATTAGCTTGTGTAAACTGTGAAACTAGTGTACGGGGAGATTGCTGGTCGGCACGGACTCGGTTGGCAGAAGGGCCTGTTTCCACGCTGTGTCACTGAAGTAAACTAAATTGAAGTTTTAAGGTTGCCCTTGGTGAACTGGTTAACATTCAACAGGGGAGAGATGATGGGTTGACTGGGTAATGAAAGTGCTGCTGTGACTGGGCTACAGGCAGCAGGAGGTAGGTTGGAGCGCCTGTGTTAGTCTTGGACTCAGAGGCCCACGGTGCAATCTTCACCCTCTCCATACCTGAACCAAGCAAATGAGGAGCCTCTTGAAGTGGCCGGACGTATCAGAACTCAAGTCATCCTCTAAACTGTTGTGATAAACTGCAGAAAGAAGGTAGAGATGTTAGTGAGACATCAACAATAGATTCTCTCGCCAGCCCCCGACTTTAGACTTTAGAGGTACAACGTGGAAACAGGTCCTTCGGCCTACCGAGTCCGCGCCGACCAACAACCCCCACTTACACACGCACTATCCCACGCACACGCACTATCCCACGCACTCGCACTATCCCACGCACAACGCACTATCCAACGCACACGCACTCTCCCACACACACGCACTCTCCCACACACACGCACTATCCCACGCACTCAGGACAATTTACAATTTACAGGAGCCAATTAACCTACAGACCTAGGTCACCAGAACCCGATGAACGGGTGATCGCTGGTCGGCGCGGGCCTGGTGGGCCGAAGGGCCTGTTTGCACGCTGTATCTCTTTAGGCTTTGGACTTTTGAGATGCAGCGCGGAAACACGCCCTTCGGCCCATCGGGTCAGTGATCACCCCGTACGCAGGTTCCATCCTACGCAATAGGAACAATTTCAAAGCCGCACATCTTACAAATGTGGGAGGAAACTGGAGCATCCGGAGAAAGCCCATGCGGTCACAGGGAGAGCGTGCAAACTCCGTACAGACAGCATCCGTAGTCAGGATCAAAGCCGGGTGTCCGGGGGTTGTGAGGCGGCAATACTACCGCTGCTTCACCGTGCTACTGCCTTACAGGGGCAGGTTGACCCAGGGCTGCAGTCACCACTCACCCTCTTGGTACGCCTCCTTGATGTCCTGTATCTCCTGGTTTGTCCTTGTGGTGAGGATTTCGATCAACACCCTCTCATCAGTGCCAGCACCCTGTACGAGACAAGAACACAGGGGTGATCGATGGGAGGCCATTCGGCCCTCCAAGCCTCATGCTGTTCCGTACCATCGGGGCGTCATGATGCAAACTCTCTGGCCTGGAACCAATGTCAAGCGTCTAAGGAGTCCAAAACGTGGAGTGTTGCCTGCAGTTCTGTTCGCCCCATTACAGGAAGGACGTGGAGGCTCTGGAGAGGGTGCGGAGGGGGTTTACCTCGATGACAGACCCAAAGGGCTGGAATAGCCCAGCAGGTCCGGCAGCATCTCTGGAGAACATGGATTGCAGACCTTTGTTAGCGCTCTTCTACAGACTGCCAGGATGCTGCCTGGACTACGGGGTATCAGCTACAGGGAGCGGTTGGACAGACTTGGATTGTTTACTCTGGAACGCCAGAGGTTGAGGTGAGACCTGATAGAAGTACATAAAATTATGCAAGGCAGAACCTTTTTCCCAGGATGGAAATGTCAAAGACTAGAGGGCACAGCTTTAAGGTGAAAGGGGTAAAGTTTAAAGGAGATGTGCGGGGCAAGTTTTTTTTTAAACACAGAGGCTGGTGGGAGTCTGGAACGCGCTGCCGGTGGCGGGGGAGGAGGCGGGTACGATAGTGGCGTTTAGGGGCACGTGGATATGGAGGAATTGGAGGGATACGGATCACGTGCAGGCAGATAACAGTTGGTCTTGGCGTCACATTGCGGGCTGAAGGGCCTGTTCCTGAGCTGTACTGTTCGATGCTCCAACTGCAGATGCTGGAAATATGTGAGGCATTGACAGGGTAGACATTCAGAACCTTTTCCCCCAGGATGGGAATGTCAAACACTCGAGAGCACAGCTGTAGTTTAAAGATAATGTGCGGGGCACGTGGCTTTACAGTGGGGGTGGTGGGTGTCTGTATCGCGCGGCGTGGGGCGGTGGTGGAGGCAGGTACGAGAGGCACATGGATATGTGGGGAAAGGAGGGATAACGGATGATGTGCGGGCGGTTCAGAGAACGTCTTCTTCAGTTTGTAGAAGGGTCCCGACCCGAAACATCACCCATCCTTTCTCTCCAGAGATGCTGCCTGACCCGCTGAGGTACTCCAGCACTTTGTGTCTTTTGCTCATTACTCAATCCTCTGACTGATGAAGGAAGGGCAGATGAAGCAGCACCTGCAGTCCCTTGCGTTGGCCTTGGCATCGTGTTGGCCACAGACATTGCGGGCTGAAGGGCCTGTGCTGTACTCTTCTAGGTTCGATGGTCATGTCCACTCACCTTCATGGCTTTTTGGAGCTGCTTGGCATCGTATTGTGCGGGGGTCATCATCAGACCCAGGAGGACACGCTGCAGATTCCCACCCACCTCCGACTTCAGATCCGCCATCAGATCCTGTGGGAGGTGGAGCACGGCAGTGAGAGGATGGACAGGTCAAAGTGCGCGGGGCCAGAGGGCGCGGGGCCAGAGGGCACGGGGCCAGAGGGCGCGGGGCCAGAGGGCACGGGGCCAGAGGGCGCGGGGCCAGAGGGCATGGCATCAGTTCCAGAGGGTACAGAGCCTCAAAAATGGAGAGCACAGGACCAGAGCACAGGACCAGCTGGCACAGCACCAGGGCACAGGACCAGAGGGCCACAGCACCAGAGAGCACAGACCAGAGGGCACGGCACCAGAGGGCACAGGACCAGAGGGCTACAGCACCAGAGAGCACAAGACCAGAGGGCACGGCACCAGAGGCAGAGGGCACCAGGAACCAGAGGGCCACGCACCAGGGCACAGACCAGAGGGCACGGCACCAGAGGGCACAGGACCAGGCACCAGAGAGCACAGGACCAGAGGGCACGGCACCAGAGGGCACAGGACCAGAGAGCACAGGACCAGAGGGCAGGCACCAGGGGCACAGGACCAGGGGCACAGGACCAGGGGCACAGGGTCACCAGGGGGCACAGGACAGGGAGCACAGACCAGGGCACAGAACCAGAGGGCACAGGACCAGAGGGCACAGAGGGCACAGGCCAGAGGGCACAGGACCAGAGTACAGGACCTGGACCAGAGGCATGGCACCAGAGGGGGCAGACCAGAGGGCATGGCCAGAGGGCACGGCACCAGAGGGCACAGGACCAGAGGGCACGGCACCAGAGGGCACAGCACCAGAGGGCACGGCACCAGAGGGCACAGGACCAGAGGGCACAGGACCAGAGGGCACAGGACCAGAGGGCACGGCACCAGAGGGCACGGCACCAGAGGGCACAGCACCAGAGGGCACAGGCACAGGACGGCACAGGACCAGAGGGGGCACCAGAGGGGGCCAGGAGGGGGCAGAGGGGGGACCAGAGGGCACAGGACACAGAGGGCACGGCACCAGAGGGGGCGAGGGCACGGCACCAGAGGCACAACCAGAGGGGGACCAGAGGGCCACAGGCACCAGAGACACAGGCCAGAGGGGGCACCAGGGCACAGGACCAGAGAGCACAGACCAGAGGGCACGGCACCAGAGGGCACGGCACCAGAGGGCACAGGACCAGAGGGCACGGCACCAGAGAGCACAGGACCAGAGGGCACGGCACCAGAGGGCACAGGACCAGCGGGCACAGGACCAGAGGGCACAGGACCAGAGGGCACAGGACCAGAGGGCACAGGACCAGAGGGCACAGGACCAGAGGGCACGGCACCAGAGGGGCACCGCCCAGGACCAGAGGGCACAGGACCAGGGCACAGGACCAGGGGCGGCACCAGAGAGCACAGGAGGGCACAGGACCAGAGGGCAACAGAGGGCACAGGACCAGCGGGCACAGGACCAGAGCAACGGCACCAGGGCACGGCACCAGAGGGCACGGCACCAGAGGGCATGGCACCAGAGGGCACGGTCACCGGCACGGCACCAGAGGGGGACCAGAGGGGGCACCAGAGGGCACAGGACCAGAGGGCACAGGACCAGAGGGCACTGGACCACAGCAGGGCACGGGACCAGAGGGCACGGCACCAGAAGCAAACGGCACCAGAGGGCACAGGACCAGAGGGCCACAGCACCAGAGAGCCAGGACCAGAGGGCACGGCACCAGGGCACAGGACCAGAGAGCTCAAGACCAGAGGGCACGCACCAGAGGGACGGCACCAGAGGGCACAGGACCAGAGGGCACAGCCTCAAATAGAGACGCAGCCCAGACCATCACACAAACCAACCTCCCTTCCATTGACTCCATCTACACTTCACGCTGCCTCGGCAAGGCCACCAGCATAATCAAGGACCTGTCTCATCCCGATCACTCCCTCCTCTCCCCTGTTCTGAGGCTGTGCCCTTTAGTTCTGTTCCCCATAGGTCTGTGCTCTCCCTGAAAAGACCCATGCAGGTTTGTAAGTTCATTGGCCCTCTGTACATTGCCCCAAGTGTGTAGGGAGTGGATGAGAAAGTGGGATAACATAGAACTAGTGTGAGCGGGCGATCGATGGCCAGCATTGACTCGGTGGGCCGAAGGGCCTGTTTCCAGTCTAAAGGTAGAAAACAGAAACGGCGGATACAAAAGGATACAGCGGGCTGGAGTACGCCAGCGGGTCAGGCAGCATCTCTGCACAACATGGATCCCGACCCGAACCATTGCCAATCCACGTCCTCCCAAGATGCTGCCTGGCCCGCTGATTGTCTCCAGCGCTTGTGTCTACGCCGACCAGCGATCGTTCACCCCTTGACACCGATTCTATCCGGCACACCAGGGACACACAAGCCAGTTCACCTACAAACCCGCACGTCTTTGGGATGTGGGAGGAACCCGGGAACGATGGAGCCCGAGTCTCTGGCGCTGTGGGGCAGCAGCACTACCTGCTGCACCACCGGACCTACCCGTCCCAGCTGGGATTTGAACTGCTTCCTCAGCATCTGCCTCTGTGCGTTGCTCCGGTATGGAATGATATTGATGAGGGTCTCCTCATCGGTACCTGGGGCAAGTGAGCAAAGAGGCCACGTTAATCTTCATCCCACTTCCCCAGTGAGAGGCGGTCACGGCTAGACAGGGCGGTGAGAGGCGGTCACGGCTAGACAGGGCGGTGAGAGGCGGTCACGGCTAGACAGGGCGGTGAGAGGCGGTCACGGCTAGACAGGGCGGTGAGAGGCGGTCACGGCTAGACAGGGCGGTGAGAGGCGGTCACGGCGGTGAGAGGCGGTCACGGCTAGACAGGGCGGTGAGAAGTGGTCACGGCTAGACAGGGCGGTGAGAGGCGGCCACGTCTAGACAGGGCGGTGAGAGACGGTCACGGCTAGACAGGGCGGTGAGAGGCGGTCACGGCTAGACAGGGTGGTGAGAAGTGGTCACGGCTAGACAGGGCGGTGAGAAGTGGTCACGGCTAGACAGGGCGGTGAGAGGCGGTCACGGCTAGACAGGGCGGTGAGAGGCGGCCACGTCTAGACAGGGCGGTGAGAGGCGGTCACGGCTAGACAGGGCGGTGAGAGGCGGTCACGGCTAGACAGGGCGGTGAGAGACGGCCACGTCTAGACAGGGCGGTGAGAGGCGGTCACGGCTAGACAGGGCGGTGAGAGGCGGTCACGGCTAGACAGGGCGGTGAGAGGCGGTCACGGGCTAGACAGGGCGGTAAGAGAGGCGGTCACGGCTAGACGGTGGTGGAGAAGTGGTCACGGCTAGACAGGGCGGTGAGAGGCGGTCACGGCTAGACAGGGCGGTGAGAGGCGGTCACGGCTAGACAGGGCGGTGAGAGGCGGCCACGTCTAGACAGGGCGGTGAGAGGCGGTCACGGCTAGACAGGGCGGTGAGAGGCGGTCACGGCTAGACAGGGCGGTGAAGAAGGCTTTTGGTCCACTGCTCTTCATCAGTCAAAGGATTGTAACGAGCAAAAGACACAAAGTGCTGGAGGAGCTCAGACTGCAGGTCAGACAGCATCTCTGGAGAACATGTACAGGTGACGTTTCGGGTCAGGACACACAACATGGCCAAATATGATGGGTGATCAGGAGACACAAAGGAACTGCAGACGCTGGAGTCTGGAGCAAAGCACAAAGTGCTGGAGTAACTCAGTCGGTCAGGCAGCATCGCTGGAGAACATGGATAAGCGACAGGACACTTCTTCAGCCTGATCATAGTACACAGTTTTACACGGAAGGTGGGTGGGCATATGGAACGAGCTGCCGGAGGAGGCAGCTGAGCCAGGTACTATCGCAATGTTTAAGAAACATTAGCCCGAGCTATAGGGAGAGGTTGGGCAGGCTGGGACTTTATTCCTTGGAGCGCAGGAGGATGAGGGGTGATCGTATAGAGGTGTATATGATCGGGAGGGATAGGATAAATGTCTTTTGCTCAGAGTAGGGGAATCGAGAACCAGAGGTCATAGGGTTAAGTAGAGAGGGGAAAGATTTAAAGGGACTTGAGGGGCAACGTTTATTACACAAAGGATGGTGGGTGTATGGAACAGGTTGCCAGAGGAGGTAGTTACTAGAACAACATTTAACAGATATTTGGGCAGTAACATGGATAGGACAGGTTTAGGGGGATATGGGCCCAACGTGGGTAGGTGGGACTAGTGTAGACGGGGCATGTAGGTCGGCGTGGGCAAGCTGGGCCAAACGACTCTACAGAATGTTCCAGAAGCTTATCCAACTCTGACCGAATCCTTTCATCGCTTTGCGAAGAGCCTTTGCGTCGGCCTCTACGTTGAAGTCCGCGGCTGGTCTCACCGTCCCTCTGAGCTGTGGCAGTGACACAAAGAGAGGAAGGTTAGAGAGAAAGAGAGGGAGCAAGAGAACGGGAAAGAGAGAGAGAAGAATGAGAGTGAATGAAAGCGAGAGAGTGGGGGGGGAGATAGAACTGAGGTGAAGGGATAGTTGTGAGTGGAGGGACAGAGGAAGAAAGAAGGAACGCAGGAACCATCGCAACGCTTCAAAGACATTGGGACAGGTACATGGATAGAAACGGTTCAGAGGGATGTGGACAAAACACAGGCAGGTGGGACTAGTGTAGATAGGGCATGTTGGTCGCTGTGGGCAAGTTGGGCCGAAGGGCCTGTTTCCATGCTGTATGACTCTATGAGACCTCTTTCTTGATTAGTAAGGGTGCCAGGGGTTATGGGGAGAAGGCGGGGGAATGGGGTTGAGAGAGAAAGATAGATCAGCCATGATTGAATGGGGGAGTAGACTTGAAGGGGCGAATGGCCTAATTCTGCTCCTATGGTTAATGAACTTATGACAGTGCGTGCGTTCCCACAAATACCAGTGCGTGCACTAGAACCAGTGCTAGTACTAATATTAGCACCAGTACTAATACTATCAGTACGATTACGAGCACTAGTACTACTTCTAGTACTAATATTTGCACCAGTACTAATATTAGCACCAGTACTAGTTGTAGCACCAGAACTAATACTAGCACCAGTACTAATACTAGCACCAGTACTAATATTTGCACCAGTACTAATATTAGCACCAGTACTAGTTATAGCACCAGAACTAATACTAGCACCAGTACTAATACTAGCACCAGTACTAATACTAGCATTAGTACTAATATTGGCACCAGTACTAATACTAGCTCTAGTACTAATATTAGCACCAATACTAATACTAGCACAGTACTAATATTAGCACCAGTACTAAAGTTAGCACCAATACTAATACTAGCACTAGTACCCGTACACGGACCCGAGATACAGGCAAGACACGTGTGTTAATTTACGTTAAGACCAATTTTTGGAAAGACCAAATTCTGGAGCGAATTGTTGGGGGTGAGAGGCGGAAGCAGGAATCTCTGTTAACGCCATTGAGCGGGTGTAGACACAACACGCAGCCAGCGGGTGTAGAGGGAGCTAGCGGGTGGAGGCAGCATTAGTGCGGAGGGAGCAGCGGCTGGGTTGCAGGCTGGTGTCGGTGGCCGGTGCACCCAGCGTGACCCACGGAGACAGTCGGAGAGCAGGGTTAGTGGCACGGGGGAACACAAACCAGATCCCTCACCCAAAGAGCCAGCAACTCCACAAGTGTCAGCGATATTATACAGTGACTCC